>CAUYRH010016772.1:0-33792 GCA_963574655.1 Perodicticus potto | reverse complement strand
GCAATTGGTGGGATCACACCTACGGTGCATCTTAGAAGGGAACTGGTGAAACTTATTAAATGTAGAATATCAATGTCTTCATATAGTGATTAAGAAAATGCCATGAAGGCTATGTTTAACAGTTTGACCAAAATATTTCAGATTGTATATGAAGTCAGCACATTGTGCCCCATGATTGCATTAATGTACACAATAATGATTTAATAAAATTATAAAAACAAATAATAATAATAATAAAATCAGAGAGCTAAAATGCATCAAAATTGGAAGGTATCTTGGAATTATTAAATCAATGAATTTACAAATCGAGTCCTACAGAGCCTAAGGATCCTGAGAAATGGGGTCAGGGGTGTCGAAAGAGGGTTGCAGCGTTGTGAATTCACTGTTCCTGTCCATGCCTGCCACATAAAACAATTTGATATGAATAGACTTGTGTTATATATTGGGGTTTGCTGTAATATTACATTTATAAAAGGGTTTTGTTGCTTTGAGAAGTTTCAAAAACTCGTTTCTTGCCCAATTCTTTTATTTTGTATGCAAATTTTTAAAAATGACAAGAAATCCTGGATGACCTGCTCAAGTTGCACACCTTGGAATCCGCAGGGTGGAGCACCCACTGTGCACCACAGGCGGGCACTGTGCAGGGTTTTATATCTTTCTTTACATTCTCCTAACAGCCCTGTGCAGTAGATGACATCAGCTTTGCCTTGTTTTATAAATGGGGAAAACAGTGCTGAGTGAAGTTAAGTAACCTGCCCAAGTCCCAGACCTGGGATTTGATCCCAACCCTTTTGGATTCAGGTCTTCGAATGACACCTTGCAGAGTCTCTGGGTGTTTTAGGGAGGCCCAGATCTCTTTCATTTTGACCAAAAACCTAGTTGAGAAGCAGATCCCAAGCTTGGCTGTACATTAGAATCACTCAGAGAATTTAAACAATCTTGACATC
Source organism: Perodicticus potto (assembly GCA_963574655.1). Classification (NCBI taxonomy): domain Eukaryota; kingdom Metazoa; phylum Chordata; class Mammalia; order Primates; family Lorisidae; genus Perodicticus; species Perodicticus potto. The sequence goes on along the minus strand of CAUYRH010016772.1, from coordinate 32,845 downwards.
CAGGCAACATTCCGGATGAACTAAATCAGATTCTAGGGATGGGAGGGAAGGGGCCCAAAGAACATTTTTACCATCCATTCATTTACTTTTTCTAAATGCCACAAACCAGGGAATTTAAAGCAACACAGATTTATTCTCACCCAGTCATGGTGGCTAGATGCCCCAAATCAGTGTCACTGGGCAAAATCAAGGGCTCCGTTTCCTCCAGGGCATCTGTTTCTTGCCTCTTCCAGCTTCTGATCGTGGCTGCATCAGTGTAACCTCCGCCTGCATGGTCACACTGACGCCTTTTCTTCTGTCTGTGCCAATCTCCCTCTGCCCTAAGGCTACATGTGATTGCAGTTAGGGTCCACCGGGATAATGCCTTCATCTCAAAACCCTTACTTTAATCATGTCAGCAGAGACCTTTTTAAATAGGGCAATATTTACAGGTTCCAGGAATTAGGACCTGTCTTTTGAGACTATGACACCTCGCTGCCTGAAATCGGCCCATTGAGAGCGGGAATGGCTTCACCTGGCATTTGCTGTTAGAAGTGCAGCCTCTTGGGTCCTTTCCAGACCTACTGACTCAGAATCTGCATTTTGACAGCTTCTTAGGTGATTCTTATGCATGTCAGATTTCCTGGTGAGGTTCAGAGAGAATAAATGACTTGTTTCAAGTTCCACTGTGGCAAGGTCATGACTTGAAAGCATGTCCTTAGATTCATAATCTAGTTTTTCTTTCTATAAACCCATCTGTATAAATCTGCTCTTTTCTGAAAACAGACGATGTATGATTATTTTTAGAAAAACTGAAGCTGTGTCTGGCTTTTCTGTCAATCAGATGTTAAGGTTCTGCTGGCTGGGACTGTCCTCTCGTCTCCTCCGACCCCCTTATCGTGCCTGCTATGGTGCTGGACACAGGGCTGAGGCTCAATTACCACCATGTGCCATTTGAACAGAGTTTTCTTCTTTTGCTTCCTTCTCCAGATGGTCAAGGTGAAGCTGAAGCACCACGGGAGGGACCTTCTCACCGGGAGGGACAGAGAGAAGATCTGGTTTACGATGACGCTTCCGCTGCTCCTGTCCCCTCAGCTCCTCCAAAAAGAAGGTACAGTGACAATGATGCAGGTGGTCAACACACATTTACCAATCAGCTCTGTGTACCAGGCACCCCTCCTTGGCATTCATTTTACCCAAGTGATATTACTGAAGGAAGAAAGGCAGGGGAAGAAGTAAGGAAGAATAGTCTCTTTGTTTCTCTTTGGTTGGAACATTTTCCAGCAATTGAAATGACAACCCTCCACCCATGCTCAGTCAAAATCACACCTCTGCAGTGAAGTCCACGGCTCACCCTGGCCCTCAGGAATGTCTTCTCTCCAGCTCTCACCTCGTTTTTCTTACGGCGTATCTGAGCACTTCCCTTCTAGTTCTTCCTTTATATGATGTTGGACAATTAAGTTTGTGAAGTCATCCTAGAAAAAGTGCTACATATCTCATTACTGAATTCACTGCAGTCCCCACATGGCCAAGAGGAGGACTTCAAAGGTAACTGTAGTGACATTTAGCAGTGAGGTATGTAGCACTTTTTCTAGGATGGGTTCATGAACTTAATTGTCAGACCTTGCATGCTTTGCTCTTCTCTCCCAGGGATAGATCGTTAGCTCCACAAAGGCCAAGAAGATGGCTTATTTATTTTTGTTTTTCCTCTAACTGAGGCTACCACTGGGCTTTCATATAACAAATGGTAATTTCATATAAAAATGGTATGAATTTACCATTTATTGATGAACATATTAAATGATATCTACCCTTTCCTACATGCTTTACTTCCTTTAGTTCTCATAGCAGACTTGTGTGGTAGGAATTATTATTTCCACTTTCAGATAAGAGATTTAAGCTAAAGTTCAGAATTGGGGAGAACTTTTATGCTAACTCAGATCAGTCTGACTCCAAGGCTTGAGGTTTTTACTAGCTTAATCTGTTCTCTATCGGACTCAATTATTATCAGCAGAAATGAGATAAAGTCAAATGCGAGATGGTATTTTTAGAAACTGAGAGGACTAAATTTCATGGGAACTCAAGCTCAGTTCATTTCTGTCCAATTTCTGCTTCGGTGACAACAGGGATTCTTCATCGCTTTCCTTAATCTCTAGGTGCCCAGGTGTTGCACATCTGTTTTCAATTACCTGTGACGTCTAGATAAATGAAATTCCCTGCAATGTGAAATCTCCCTGAGATGGCATCTTAGTCATTCCCTCCAATTCTCTCCCTTACTGATTCTTTGAAAAGCAATTGTGAAACTCAGAATTATTTCAATGAGAAATGGCAAAGCGGTCCTGTGCCTGAGATCAGGCAGAAGACTGGCAGTTTGTTATTTAGACTCAGGTCTGCTGCTGGTTTGTGGAGGCATCTGTTTCTCATTCTGTTTACAATTTAAAACTACATAGTACTGATGATCATACCCGTAAAAGCTGACTTAAATTCTTGCCAGACACTGGATTAAACATTCATAAGCATTATGTCATTTAGTTCTAGCAATCACCTTATGAGAGAAGCCCTACCCTGAGCTCCATTTTTAGGATGGTAAAACTGAGTCATAGAGAGGTCAGCTCACTTGTCCATTTATACTCATGTCCTCCCAGAAATGTAGAGAGAATATGTAATATGGTTTAAATGACAGCCCTAGGACCTACTTGGGAAAATGTCATCATGGCTTATGGATAGAAAGTACGTTCTTTACTTGATGAAAAAATATATTAAACTTTCTTTTAATAGATCAAAACTGTTGACTAAGATCCACGATGGGGAGGTCAGATCTCAAAATTATCAAGTAAGTGACAGATTCTTCCTGCCAGCCTGCCCCAGTTCTTCCCACGGGCATTACCAGAATGGGGCCCACACGGCTCTGTTACAGATCGCCATAACCATCACCGAGGCCCGGCAGCTGGTGGGTGAGAACATCGACCCCGTTGTGACCATTGAGATCGGGGACGAGAAGAAGCAAAGCACAGTGAAGGAAGGAACCAACAGCCCCTTTTACAATGAAGTAAGTCCTGGGGGTCCCCCACAGCGTCCTCCTCCACACTGTCCTGCCACTTTTCTGCAGTGTTCTTCAGTTACCCAAAAGACCTGCCCTCCTCTGTCCCTTCCAGCTCCGCAGTTAAGCCCAGGACAAACTCACTAAGCCTCCTTACAAATACAGCCTAGTGACATTTTTAACAAAAAGTTAACTGGAAGGAGAGGCAAAGCGTTCTTCTTTATTTTAAATTCACTGCTACGTTTTTCATAGATTTGTTTTCTTATTTCTTATCAGCTCATTTTCATCCATGATAAGCTCTGAGTTTTTATTCGTAAATGTATTGAATATTGGTGAGGGAGAAGGTACACATTCTTTTTCCTGGCAGAGATGCTGGAAATGTAATTATTGGTTTGGAAATAGGCATACTGCCTTGGGAAGTAAAACGGTTGTATTTTTCTACGCTGTGGAGAGATTATAAAGGAAAATCTCAAAGCCAGAATCTTCTGAGTACTAAACATACTAAATTCTTTTTTCGATAAAGATATTACACAGAAAAAAAAAGATGAAAGAGACAAACATAACATAGTGTAGATATAGAGTACTATGTTTCCTTCTAATTTTTGATCCCTAATTCTCCAGGCCTCTCCTGGAGCCGTCCATTCTCACCAGGTGTCTGTGTGCCCTTCTGAGATAATCCCAGCATGTGCCAGAATACAAGGAAACGTTTTTCCCAAATGGTAGCATTCTATACACACTGGACCTTGCTCTTTTCACAAAGCACCTTATCTTGGAGACCAGTCCGTGTCAGGACATGCAGTGCAATCTCATTTAGCCCTTATGGCTGAAGAGTCTTCCATTGCCTTGATATAGCATAATTTACTAAATCAACCATTCTCTCATCAGTGGGTATTAAATGTTTTCAACCTTTTGCTGCTACTTATAGTGGATAACTGGGCACAAGGCATGCATATTTAAATTTTTTTATTTCATCAAATTGTTTTCCCAAAAGGTAACAAGTTATATTCCAAGTAATGGTGCATAGGAGGACTATTTTCCTGGAATGCACTCTGACACAGCAATTTATAAAAATTTTTTTTCAGTACACTCTTAATTATTATCCTAATGATAGTGGTAATTGCAAAGGAAGGCAGGGAAAACCTGGATGATGAAATGAATAGAAAACGCCCTGATCCCACTGGAGCCAATAAATCCTCTCCTTTTTCTCATTCCTGCCTTTGAGATTTTTACCATGAGTGAACATGTCAGTAGGTATTTCCCTTCCTGCTCTATTCCTCACACCCAGAACAGCTTCTAACACAGATGTGACGTGAAATAATGAATGAAAATGTTTTAAAACTGCAAAGCTTGACAGATCTGTTAATTATTATAATTATGCCCACAAGTCCTGGATCGAAATGATATTAAATTGGGCTCCAGTATAATCAGTAGATAATCAAGTAAAAACACAGACATTGAACTAAAAACCTTTATTATAAATTTTGACTTGCATTTAAGCCCAAAGGTCATCAGATGTGGAAGGAGTCAGTAGGGCAGTGTTCTTTAACCTCTTTTATCTCATGGCACAAATGAACCTGTAGTTAAACTTCTGTGGCACACTTTAATTATATAGATGAAAAAAAGACCAGAGAAAGAATAAAAGAATAAAATAAAGAATATACTTACTGTGCTTGGAACTTCTTTTGAAAATAATTTAATTAATGGTCTTTAAGAATTTTCATGGCACACTACTTGAAAATCACTGTAGTAGAGGCTGGGGGATATTTTCTGGCTGGGAAAATGTGCATGGGCCGTGCGGTCCTGGGAGCCTGCATGAGGCAGTTGAGTTTGAAACATGAAACTCAGCGGAAGGCAATAAACATTGAAAGTGATTTGTCGGTCCAAAGGAACCCACAGCCCTTATATATTCAGCTTTAGGAGAAAAATGAAAAATTTTGAGTAAGTAAATTTTCCACATAAATTTTGAACACCAAAACTCTTTTAAGTTTAGACAAATACATGAAAAATGGCTTGCAATGTTGGACATGTCTTCCTGTGTTCTTTAACGGAAGACCTACGTTGGTATCTGAGGACCACCATTACACAGGTCTCCTTCTGTGGTATATGATGACATTATTCACTTTGACATTTTAGTTTTTCTGTTTTGACCTTGGAAGAGGCTGTTAGATGTTAGCAGTCGGTCCTTTCCTCCTTCGCTACTGCCGTGTCCATCTCTAAGGGGTTATTCCCCAAAACACACAATTCACAACAAAACACCACTCCGGTTCTCTGCATCTCAGGATCATAAAACCTGGAGCTCGACAGGATCTTGGCTCACAAGTCAGGTGGTGGGTGTAAGACCTAGCACTTGAACTCTTCATGTGATGACGTCAAGACAAAGAAGGTTTTGTCTCTGGCCCAGCAATAACTAGCAAAATGAGCCTAGGCAACACTTTAAAATTCCTTAGTCTTCAGTCTTCTTATCTCTATAGTAGGAGGCTGATCAAGATAATTTCTCTAATTCCCCAAATTAATCACTTTCTTAATATCAAAAAATCTCCCAAGTCCATGTTTTTTATTCTCTCCTTGGTCGTTCTTTAGACAAAGATGTCTGAAACTGAAAAATTCTGGGAAAATGACATTTTAATCAAGTCACTCCAAATCAAACCCACACTGATATACCATCTTCACCTATCATTATAAGCAAAAAGAAAAAAATTAAAAGAATTGACAATACCAAGTGTTAGCAAGGGCATGGAGAGATGGCTGTTTTCATATGCTGCTGCTGAGAATGTAAAATGACTTAGTCCATTTGGAAAGGAATTTCATACTATCTATTAAAAATTTACATGCACATAATCCATGAACCAATAATTCTACTTCTCATGTCCGTTTTATAGAAATGCTCACACATATCCTATACAAGGCTTTGATTAATGGTATCCTCTTTTCTTTATATTTGAAAAAAAATGAAAACAGTATAAGCGACCTTCATTAGGGAATGGCTAATTAGTTGATGATGTATTTGTGCCATTGAGGACTCTGCTTCAATTGGTTACAATGACACAGACCTACATCCACTCGGGAAGTGGGTTCATAGGTGCAAGGCTGGAGTTGATGTCCAGGATGACCTTTATGTTTTGCAGTACTTTGTCTTTGATTTCATTGGGCCCCAAGTGCATCTTTTTGACAAGATCATCAAAATCTCAGTAAGTATACCATTGGTGGTGTAGCTGGGGGAAGATGGGAGACATTCAAGGCATTGGGAACTCTCTAGGGAAACTCAGCATGGGATGAGTAGAGTCAACAGGGTGAATGTGGGTTGGTGAATTTGAAACCAATGATAGGACTTAAAATCACTAGTATAGAGGAGTTTGGGAAGGAAAACCATCTTAAGAAAACCCGTGCATCTTGGAAGCAAGTCATAAGCTACTGTAGTGCAATTATGGATTAAATTGCATAGCTTGCCAGGGTGGGAATGTGAAACCTATGCTTCAAATGACATCTTAATGGATTGCCAGTTTATTAAGCAAATGTTAGTGTTTCTCTCTCTGGGTGATATCCACACTCATGATCACTTATCACATCCCATTTCCCCTCCTAGTTGGTAATAAATGGAGTAATAGGAACAAGAATCAAGAAAAAAAATCCCAATACAGTAGAATCTCTGTGAGTTGACTACCCAAGAGATTGTAATGAACTGGCCAACATACAGAGGTGGTCAACATAAGGAACCAGGCCTACCGAACTGATACATGTGGCGCATGTCTGGTCTATGAAAACTAGGTCAACTTAAGGAGGTGGTCAACTATGGAGGTTCTGTATATCATTCTCACCAAAGGTAATGGTCAATCAGAGAATACTATTTGGAACAACTTGTGGCCCCTGGAATTTTTAAAAGTTGCCTCTGAGTGCAGACCTCAGGACCAGCCTGTGGGGAGTTGGGTCTGTGCAGCAGACCCTTCTTCCTCAACCCTGCCAGGGAAATTCCTGCCTCCACAGATCTAGTCTGATGAGTAGAGACAGTTTGCTGCTCTGGCCAGGTGCCTTATCCAGGTTTTCCCATTGCCCGGGGGATGGGAAAGGGAAGAGAAAGTGCCCATATTGAAGCCACGCTGACAGAGAAGGCAGGGCAAATGGGGTCATTACAAATTTCACACCATTCAGTGAAGAGACAGAGACCAGTGGATGACAACAGACAGTATCTGTCTCACTAGACTGAGTAACTGCCCCTTCCGCCTTGGAGAAGGGTGAGAGGGTGGGAATGGAGTGGTTGGAGAGTAAGTGCTGTGTTCCAAATAGTTCTAAAGGGACAGAATTCCTACTTTACATGCCAGTGTAGGAAGCGTGGAGAACCAATGAATGCTTTCCTCAACAGCCACACCTACCTCTAATCAGGATTGTGAGAAAGACAAAGCATGTCTTGGAGAGTCCTTTTCTGTCTTTATCTTCCTTGCCTGTTTCCATCACCCACTCAATACTCTATATAAACATATACAATAGAACTTCCATAGTTGCCCACCTGCCTACATTGGCCACCTTCTTAAGTTGACATAATTTTCACAGACCACACACGCATCACATGTACATATCAGACAGTAAGGCCTAGTTCTTTATGTTGACCATCTCTGCAGGCTGACTAGTTTGTTACAGTCCCTTGGGTGGTCACCTTACAGAGCTTCTACTGCATATAATATGGTCCCTCTAACCAAAGCTGGGTGTCAGGAAAGTCCTGTGTCAAGGTGTAGGTAATAGAGAGGTTATGATATTATCCTCTCCAAGGCCACTTGAAGAAGGAGAAATCATCAAGAGTCACACACTCTTCACGTTTGAATTTCAGGCCTGTTGACAAGTGGTGCAGGAGATATTTTGGGATCTGGGACATTGCCCAGGACGTTGTTCCATCACTCAGTCAACAACCTGTTTGTGAGATCAGCTGTATAGTGGGCTCCTAAGGGACTATCTGGATTGCACATGAACAGTTAATCACTGTATTTTTATATTATCTCACAGGGGGTCAAGGCAATTTGTGGGACATACGGAGTTTTAGACAGAGGATCAAAGCTCATGTTGCCTATCCCTTTTCCTCTAACTTAGAAGAAGCAAAGACTTTGGTGTCTCTAAAAGACCCTTAAAAAGACAGACAAAAGATTTGAAAAGAAAACTCCCCTTGAAAGGAGAATGTTTGCAACAACTTTTCTGCTAGTTCATGAACTAAAAATGAGTGTGCGCAGGATAAATCCAAAGCGGAAGAAGAAGGGAAAGAGAGCTGTAAGCAGAGGCCATGAGGACAGTATGCGCTGGTAGTGCCAAAGCCAGTGTTTACTTAACAGTGGCCCAAGGTGTGCAGGGCTGCCAGCATTCAGTGTGTGAGATGTCCCCAGAGTCCTGCTAATCTAATGCTTGACACCACCAGGGTTTCCTGGCACTCATCCAATGGATGGATAACTTGAGTAGAAGTTCTGTGTTATTTAAAGATTTGTTTGGGGGGTTTGCATTCCATCTTGCCCGCTAGCACCCTCAACTTGAGAAGAGAACTCGAGACGGGCTTCTGTTCTTTCTCAAGCCTTTGGGAAGCCACATTAGCAACTACAAGCATGGCGGAGGATTTTGGAGTGATCATTATGTGCATGGCCTTAAATAGCTCCTCTCATCAAGCCAGGCTGTCCCTACTTCCCCTTGGTTCTCTACCAAGTATGGAAAGTTTGGACAAGGGAGAGAAATGGGAAGGGCTGTCCTTTCTTGAGGTCAGTTGAATTTATTGTTTCTCATAGCCTCTGCCAAAAGGAGCCACTTAGAAGCTTCAAAAGACTTTCATTCACCCATCATTCAATCAACTATTCATTAATTTACCAAATGTTTACTGAACATCTATTAGAAACAAGGCCACGTGGTGGGTAGAACACAATAGGAAACTGTTCTTGTTTCAATTAATTTATACGGTTTTATAGTTAAAAAAGAAGCTCTGGGGCCATACAGTCTAAATTCTAACTGGTGCAGGAATCCCTCCTCTCCACCCCCTTTATGACATGGGGTTCTTGGGCATGATTGATTATTTCCAGTGATTGGGGGGGTCACTACCACTAGGAAAGCCCCTTCCCTTCCTGGAAAGTTCTGTTACAAACATTGTTCTTCTATTGAGCTAAAATCTCTCATCTTGTTACTTGGGAATTATCCAGAGGTGAACCTACACCCTCCTCTTGACGGCAGTGTTTCCAAGATTTAAAGACACTTAAGACACCATCACCCTTTCTCCACCCCCCAATTTTCTTTTCTCTTATCTGGGTTAAAGGTTAAACTGCTCCTTGTCCTTTGGCAGTTTGTCACACAATATGGCTTCTGAACCTGTCGCCAGCTTTGCCACTTTCCTTTAGAATTTCCGAGTCCTGAGAGCATCAGCATCAAAATGGACTGTCATGGCCACTCCAGGCACTCTGCTGACCCCTGGTCAGACCAGATACTGAGGATGACCCCTCTCTTCTTCCGGCTACTGTCCATGTGCCAAACAACTCGAGACAATATGTGATGAGTTTTCTGAGACAGCTGTGAGCCAAGTATTGTGGGCGTTTCAGGGATAAAGGCAACATTTTTGGCTGTGCAGGATCAATGAGGGCTGCTTGGGGGAGGTGACATTTGCTCTAGGCATTGAAAGATGGGAAGAGTTTCAACAGGAAGCAGTGGGTACTGCAGGGTGAGCCGCACTAAGGTTTGTTTTGGTTAAAGAACACTTCCAGGCAGTGAGAGTTGTCAAGCAGAAAGGATTAGCTAAAAAGCAACTAGAAGAAGAGATGCCGGAGACCCTTCTGGAGGCCTTTTCCCACCAAACCCCTTTGTGCTCCAGAGGACAGTCAAACCCAGGCAAGGGTCAAGGCCTAGGAGGCTCTTGTCCCCCAAGATGAGTCTGCTGGATCTGCTGTGCCGTCTCTCTGCAGGTCTTTCACCACAAGCTGATAGGAAGTGTTCTAATTGGCTCCTTCAAAGTGGATCTGGGGACTGTGTACAACCAACCAGGTAAGAGTGCATCCCCTCCCCACTCCTCTCTCTCACTCTTCTTGGGTGTGCGACACCCAGAGTTCATCCCATTTATTCCCTCATCCATCTAACCGTTCCCTCAATAAAACCGAGCCCAGAGTTGAATGAGACATAGCTCTTGCCCTCAAAAGTTTTCCCATTCAATGACACAATTATTTTCGATGTCTACTTCTGAGCAGTTTGTTTTTTTCTTACTTGAATTTTGTCAAACTAGAGTCCAGGAGCTAAGAACATGGGGTCTAGGGTCAGGTTGCCTGGGTTCAAATTCCAGTCTGCTGTGTCCTTGGTGTGTGACCTTGGGCAAATGACTTAACTTCTCTGTGCCTCAGTTTCCTCATCTGAAGAAATGAGGCTACATCATACCTCCTTCACAGGGATGTTTGAGGATTAAGCAAGTTAAAATACACACACGGTACTTAGTAGAGAGCCTCGCACATAACAGCAGTCCATGTAAGGGTTTGATGTAGTAATTACTATCCCTGATTTGTAGGAAAGTGAAACTCAGAGGAGCTAAGTAATTTGTTTAAGGTCAAGAGTTAATAAGTAACAGAGTCTGAGTCACATGTCCACAGGGGCCAGGCAGGGAGCATAGCTGACTTGAGCACAGTGGCCTGGGGATGGACGAAACTAAGGAGTGATGGAGTCTGCAGGGAAGGAGACAGGACAGGAGGGCTCATGATCCCTAAGGAAGGGCAGTGGCTGTCCAGCTCCTTTAGCATTTGCATCCTCTGGAAATGTAAAGCCAGTATTGCCAGAACAAATCAATTTTTAAAGATAAGCCTGAAGTCTACGATTTTATAAGTGATCTTGAAGTTTTGACCCACAGTGCCAACCAAGCAAAAAGATCTACGAGCCACATTGATGGTCTGTGGGCAAAAAATAAGTGACTTCTACGCTCCATTAATGTTTCCCAATCTGGCCAAAGTAGAGTCTTGTCCAGGTGACTTCTGCCAGGTCGAAGGCATCCCAAATACATATGGTGGGCTGGGGATAGGATGGAGAATGGGTGGGAAGGGAAAGGACAAGACAGGAGGCAGCTTGAGGTTGGAAATAACTGAGACCAGCTACTGCTCAGGGGCTCAGAGGAAGGGAGTGTGGGAGGGGACGGGGTGGGCCGTGGGGCACATCTGTGATGTGAGCTGCCTGGCTGCTTTGACAGGCCATCAGTTCTGCGACAAGTGGGCCCTGCTCACAGACCCTGGCGACATCAGGACCGGCACCAAAGGCTACCTGAAGTGTGACATCAGTGTGACTGGGAAAGGCGACATCTTAAAGGCCACCCCTAAAACCTCCGATGCTGAGGAACAAATAGAAAAGTGAGACGGGTCCATCCAACTTTTTCTCTCTTTCTCCTCCCTCTATCCCTTTCCGTATGGGTGTGCAGGAACTGCCAAGTTCATGGCCCGTGCTCTGGATTCTGCTTGTCCGAAGGCCCCAAGATACATCTTACCAAAAGTATAGCTCTCAGGAGGTCGTTCCAGGGCAGGAACAATCTGCTCTGCTTTAACTTGTTATAGAAAGCTATTCTGAAGCTTATTTGGTTTTTCTGAACATAGTAGATTTTTCTTTGAAGGAATTATAATTTCAACCACTGGCTTGTGATATGGGAAGACTTAAACGCACCTCTCCTAAGGTGCAGTGTGGGGGACGGAGTATATTCTACAATTCCGAGACCTGGGCGAGTTTGCACCCCCTCTGTTCATACCTTTCACTGTTATTTGCACTAGGACGATGTCCCCTACTCTTTCCAGATTTTTCTCATTTATCAGGATCCTTCTTTCTGCTTCCAAGTTGTTTCTTTATTCTCTTTATTTTTTCAAGGGAGAGAGCTTTTAAAACTTATTTTTGTCCCCTCTAAGGAACCTTCTGATTCCCCAAGGGTTTCCATCAGAGAGACCCTGGGCCAGATTCTACGTGCGACTCTACAAAGCAGAAGGGTTGCCCAAAATGAACTCGAGCATCATGGCGAACGTCACCAAAGCATTTGTGGGTGACAGCAAGGACCTTGTGGATCCCTTCGTCGAGGTGTCCTTTGCTGGCCAGACGGTGAGGAACCATTGTCACCAATGCTAGCAGGCCTGCATCAAAGCCCCATTCGTTATCCAGGACACATTGTATTAAACAGAAAGAAATTAAAATAAAAAGTAGGGAGTGCCTTGAGAAGGAAAGCGTGTCACAAATAGGCAAAGAGTCATATGGCAGAGCAGGGGAGGGTAACCCACTCACTCTTCCCTGGAGGCGGGCAGGCGTCCCTCCTCACCCCGGCTACTTCTCCAAGCTGTTACCCAGTCCCGGGCCCTGTAGGATTCCCATCCTCCTCCATATCTGGTCCACAATCTACCCAGCTAGTCCTGTGTGAGCCTGGACATCACTTTTCCTTGCTCAAGAGCCATTGGAAATATCAGGGACTGGGGCGTGGTTGGAGCTTAGTCCTGGGTGGCTGGACTTCGAAGTTTTAGCTGACATACAGATTGTCTCTGCCATTAAAATATACATGTACCCTGATGCTCTCCCATTAACAGGGGTAAATATTCCTACATTTTTGACTGAGGCTTATCTTTGAGGTCATATAAGACATTACTTCCATTTTACAAGTAAACTGAGGTCCAGATTGGGGAAGTGATTTGTACAAAGTCATATTTTTATAAAACGAAGCTCAGGCTCTGACTATATCCACTGCATTCCTGTAGACTCGTGGAACAATCTCGTTTGTATCATGGGTGTTACTTTCACCCCAACCCCAATATTGATTAGGGCTTCCAGGGCAGGGCTGTGTCTTACCTTTGTCTCATGCCCAGCACAGTGTCCAGCACAGAGCAGCTCATTGATGTCAAATCAATGTCAGCTGTGCACAATTGATTTTCCTGTGTGTTGCGGGGAAGCAGGGTCATTATTTTTAGCAACTTGCTTTACATTCTCAACTGGTGTGAGGAGGTTTTTCTTCTCTTCCTTTTTTTTTTGGGTGGGGTTTTGCTATGTTTCCCAGGCTGTTCTTAAACTCTTGGGCTCAGGCAGTCCTTCTACTTCAGCCTCTTGAGTAGCCGGTGTGCACCACGACTCCCTGGGGTGGTTCACATCCTCCTGGTTGTGCTTTTAGGGGCGGACCACGGTGCAAAAGAACTGTGCTGACCCCGTGTGGCACGAGCAGGTGATCTTCAAGGAAATGTTCCCTCCTTTGTGCCGAAGGGTGAAAATCCAGGTGTGGGATGAAGGGAGCATGAATGACATAGCCCTGGCGACCCATTTCATCGACCTGAAGAAAATCTCCAATGAACAGGATGGAGATAAAGGTGAAGTCTCATATGTACGACTTGGCAATAAGTTGATCATTTTTAAAAGGCGAGGGTTAGAGCAGGCAGTATGTTAGGGACCTTCCATTCTTCTGCAGGGTCTGTGGTGTGAGTTGGTTCTGGCCACTGGACAGCTCCAGGAGGGACAGACTCCAGTCTGTAGGTGTGGGGATGGGTGTGGGGAACGTGCAGGCACAAAACTATTGATAACAGTAAAATACATGGCAACATCTGATAATCAAGGGTGGGGGAAATGTTAGGCAAATTATGATGTGTGTACTTATTCATAATAATAACATTTTTGAGCAATTCTGAAGGGCCTGTATGACGCACTTAGTAGCTGCTATCTCTTTTAATCCTGAGGGGTGAGATAGATATTATTAGCATTTCTATTTTAGAGATGAGGAAACCGAGGCACAGGGAATTTAAAAAACTTGGCCAAAGTTACACAGCTCAGAAGTGCCAGAGCAGAGATTTGAACCCTTGCGGTAAGTCTTCAGAACCGCCATGCTGTACGTCTGTCAGAATGTTGCCAAAGAGATGTCCCCACAGATACCACAGTAGTGTCCTTAGACACATGTGTTGAGAAAGGAAAATACTTCTGCCCTGGTATATTAAAGTCACCAGGTCTTTTCCGTTCCATGTTGAGAATATACCCGGGAACATTCACCTTTACTTTAGTTTAAGCTACTGGTCTTCAATTTGGATGATGCCTGGCCCTCAAACCAGTTTGCCCATATCCATTCTTATAACCCTTCACAGAGCAGCAAGAGTGCTCTTAAGAGATGTGGTTATGTCATATGTTTGCTTAGACCCCTTTAAAGTATTTCCATAGTTTTTAGGGTAAAGATTAATATCTTTACCCTAAAAATCATGCCTAGCTCCAAGGTCTGTGACACGTGGCAAATGCTGTTCCTGCTGCAAGGACATTTCTTTCCTCTCTCTGCCTGTCTAAATCCTCTTCATGCTATGTCAGCCTGTTATTTGTTCTTGCAGCACAAATTCTATCTCCTTCATGGTGTTTGTAAGGTAGATATTTATTTGTTTGATGTTTGCATCTGCTTTGTTCTCCCCTGGGCTCTATGATTACTATCTAGCGATGCCTGGCACATGTTAGGAGTAAATAGACATTTGATGAATAAATGAAGAGAACTGGACGGGGATTGGCATTCGTAGTATTATTACATCTGTGAACAAGTATAAACATGAATGGAAAAAATACTAAACGGAAATATAGCAAAACGGTAATTGTAGTTATCTTTTGGTGATGTAATATTCTATACTTTAAAAATCTTTTTTATATAGTCTGCATTTTTAAATGGATATGTACGACATCCATAAAGCAAAAACATAGTAAACTTGAAAACATAACGAGATAACTAAAACTTGGGGTCTTCTAGGCTTCCTGCCAACCTTCGGACCGGCCTGGATTAACCTGTATGGCGCACCCAGAAACCACAGTCTGATGGATGACTACCAGGAACTGAACGAAGGCTTTGGGGAGGGTGTGTCATTCAGGGGCAGAATCTTGCTAGAAATTGCCGTGGAAATCCTCTCAGGAGGGGCACAGGAGTCTAAGTTTTCCAAGGCCCTGAAGGAGCTCAAGTTGCCTTCCAAGGACAAAGACTCCAAGTCTTCCAAAGGCTCAAGTAAAGACAAGGCTGACAAAACTGATGATGGAAAATCCCAGCAGGCGTCAGATAAAACTAACTCAACCGAGGTAGAGGTGGAACCATTCGATGTGCCCCCAGAGGTAGGTCTGAGCAGGGCTCTGCCGCTCTTACCCATGAGGTTAAGCAGGGCAGACAAAGCACCAGCCTCGGGCTCCTGAAGGCATCTGTGGACACACGTCTTACTCCCCCTGTAGAATTTGAGTTGGCCTGGCCCCGCATCCTCAGGCAAATCCTCTGCCTCCTCTTGCACACAGCACAGCCATCTGCTCATGATACATTCCTTCAGAGTCTCCCCCAAAACACAGATTCCCATGGAAACTCAGGGAAAGAGAAATAAATGTGCTCTGGAGGAGTTGGTGGGAGCAGGCCGTGGGAGATTGACTAAACTGAATCTGTGGCCTAACTTTGTTTAGCTGTGTTGACTTAGAGGATGAGCTGGATGTGAGATAATGCGGAGGGAGGATGAAGAGGAGGAAGAATGGGCGACAAACTGGCATATAAAAAGCTGAGAAGCCCATTCCCCTCCCCTGGGGAGAAATTACAACCCCAACGGATACTTATTAGTTACCATTAAGCGTATTCACATCTTTCAGCTCTGGTCTATATGATGGGGAAGAGATCTGAAGATGAATGCAAACTGTGAATATCCTCCCAACTGTTTAGTTTAGCAATAGTAATTTGTAGGTAAGCAAATGCAAGAGCTTCATGTTTTGTCCGTAGGGGAGGTGGGCAGATTCCAGTTCCCAGCTTGGCTAATTCTGCTCTGGAAGTGTGATTGGCAGGTCAACCAGATGATAATTTCAGGGCGGAGAAGGGGAAGATGGTTGGATTCTCCCAGGGCTTTCCAAGGAGAGACTAGACAGACCAAAGGATAGTAGCATGCCAGTCACCTTAGCCTTCGAAGAGCCATTTATTTGGGGGATCTAATAAGTTTATTTATTCATTTTTGAGACAAGTCTCATTCTGTTGCCCAGGTTGGAGTGCCATGGTATCAGCCTAGCTCACGGCAACCTCAAACTCCTAGGTTCAAGGGATCCTCTTGCCTCAGCCTTCCTGGTAGTTGGGTATTCAGGTGCCCACCACTGTACCAAGCTATTTTTTCTATTTTTAGTAGAGACAGGGTCATGGTCTTGTTCAGGCTGGTCTCAAACTCCTGATCGATCAACGGATCCCTCCGCCTGGGCCTTCCAGAGTGCTAGGATTAGAGGCGTGAGCCACCATGCTGGGCCAGGGATCCAATAAATCTTCCAAAACCGTATAGGGGAGAGGTTGGAGCATGGGTTGGAAAGTTGGGAGGTGGTTCTACTTACGGCGCTGTTAATGAACGCCTCTCCGTGGTTTAGTTTACTCATCGACAAAATGAGGTAGTAATAGTCTGTCTATCAGCATCTTCCGGGCTTTAAACGAGGAAATGCATGTGAAATGGTTAGCAGAGCCTCAGCACGTTCATAGCAAGCAGGCAATGAATGCCTTTCTTGTTATCAATGTGACTGTACTACGTTCCCGCCACCAGGGGGCAGCTACTCAGAGCGTTCCACCCTGTTGATTGTGACTTTGGGAATTTGGCGGACTTCCCTGCTTTCACCCCTTTGAACTCACATACTGTAGTGTGAAACATTCCCTGGAAATGTGTGCTGCCAGTTTGTTGTAGTTAAAATTGGAGAATCGACATTCTCAATGTGTGTGTGTGGGGGGGTGTTTCTGCAGAATATAGGCCAACTCTGGAAACCTAACTTTGGACTTCACCTGAAATTGTGAGTTGCTTAGCAGCCACCTAAGCTGACATCTCCTCTATCCATCTCTGCAGGAGATGTCATCATAGCCTCTTAGAATTTAATACATGCACAATGCTCAGAGCAGAGCCTGGCCCACAGTAAATACTCAATAATTAATATTAGCCATATTCAGTAACTTTGAATGGATACCTTCATCTCTCACTGGGCTGCACTGTCATCACCTGTAAGTGGTTATAATAAAAGTTCCCCCCTTTCTAGGATAGTTGTGAGAATTACATGAGATAATGTAGACAGAATTCTTAACACTGCATCTGGCACGTTAGAAGAGGTCAGTGAACATTGCCCACTATCGTTTTCCCAGCTTGAGGAACATCAATGTGAGCCAGAAAGAGAAGCATCAGAGTGTATTGGCATGTATAATGAACACTTTTTTTTTTTTGCCCAAATTTTTGAGGGAAAAATAAGGATTTGCATTATACATGAGTAGCACGGCTCAGGAGAATGGGAGCCTATGGTCATCTCAGACCACCACACCCTCCTATCTCGGACCCCCAGATACATGAGGGTTCAGCCTGGGAGGATCCAGGAACTGATGGGAGAGGGCCAGAGTGGACTCTGCTGAGCACTGTAAGCAGGGCGGGGGTGGTGGCCGGGCTGATGAGGTGGGATGAGAGCCAAGGCTCAGGGCTACTCAGAGGGGACTGGGAGCCCCACATAGGCCCCAGTGACCCACCTGGCTACCTGCAGGTTGAGCAACCTCAGAAGCTCTCTGCCCTCTCGTCAAATGTGTGGCCATTCCAGCTGTGGCCCCTCATGTGGCCAGGAGGGAAGGGCTCCCTGGGGATAAGGAAGGGGCAGCCTTCACTGAGCAGTGGTTGTGGAGGTGGTGTGGTCTGCGCATTTAGCAGGGAGTGGTAGCCCTCTCCAGATGTGTCTCTCTGGCCGGAGAGCTGACCACTTTCTTCAAGGGCATTTTCCTGAAAGTGCCCCCCCCAAAATGTGGGGCACATTATACATAGCAGCACGTCTTACTCCACAAAGTACGGTGCTGCTGCTGCCTCTGCTCCCCACAGACCCTGTCATGAAGTTTACTTCCCAGATAAGGAAAGTGACACCCAGACAGCAGACATGACTTGCCCGAAGTCAACCAGCCTGGAAGGGGCAGGTTGAGATTTTAAAAAGGGTATTTTCTGGCTGTGGGCCCTGCGCTCCCCTTTCAGGCTATATGGTCTACTTTACCTCCAGATCTCTTGATAGCGTTTAACCTCCTTCCAGAGCACAAACTCAGCGTCAGGAAGGTGAGATAGAGGCTAGTTTATAGCCAGTGCTGAGCCCCTGCCTGTGCAGCAAAAATATTTCCTGGGGTTGCCAGCACCCAGAAGGCTCCTGCGTAAAGGAGGGGGTCACCTGTTGCCTAATGGTGTAGGGACCCTTTGGTCTTGCGGGACATAGTTTAGGGTTCTTGACTCAGCGTGGTTCTTGATCCCTGGGTCCGCAACTGCTTTATTTCTTACATTAACCTTACTGCCTTTTCTGCAGAGTTTAGTTAATAAATCCATTCACAAAACCAGGAAGCACACACTGTCTGGCTCCAGCTCACTCAGCCTCTTCATCAGAAATGTGGTGCTGTGTCTCCACGTCCAGAAACATCTGCTCTCCGAAGTGTTAGCCTCTTCCATGTCAATTAGAGGCCTTTGCAGATAATTATGTTCTCCCTTGTGATGGCTCCTGTCTTATAATCTGTTGTGGAGTCCAATTTGCAGGCTGTAGGCACCTCGAGAAGACAGTCTTGTTGGAAACCAGGCCTCAAGTCTTAATGACTTTGCTGTGTGACCTTGGGAAGCTCCTTAATCTCTCTGAGCTTTGTGTTACTCAGATAAAAGGTGGAGGTTGCAGTAGATGAACCTAAGGCCCTTTTTAATACAGAGGGGCCTGTGATTGGGACCTGTGCATCCCTCCTAATGGCAGCCACAGTGCGCATAGCCCACCCTGGACACCGTGGCTGGCCAATGCTTGGGTGTGTGCCTAATTCTCAGCTCTTTTCATCTAGGTTTGCTTATCTGGGGTTTGACTTTGGGTTAGCACCAAGGTATTGGCTTAATGCATGTTTCCATTCAAAGAGCACAGGTAGCCAGGCACGGTGGCTTATGCCGCAATCCCAGTACTTTAGGGGGCCAAGGTCAGAGGATAGCTTGAGGCCACGAGTACAAAACCAGCCTGGGAAACATTTAATTTATCCATTACCCTGGGCTCATTTAATTTGTCTCAAAAAAAAAAAAAAAAAAGAAATTTAACCCAGTGGGGTGGCACTCACCTATGGTCCCAGTTACTAAGGAGGCTGAAGCAGGAGGATCACTTGAGCCCAGGACTTCGAGGTTGTAGTGAGCTGTGATTGCACTACTGCACTACAGCCTGAGCAATGGAATGAGATCTTGCCTCTAAAAGTAAATAAACAAATACATACATAAATAAATAACAAAAAGCAAAACACCAAGAGCATGGGGTCTGTGATCAGAATGCCTGGGAAGGTTACTTGACAACCTCAAGCTTTACTTTCCTCAGTCCCCTTACCTGTAAGTTGACAATGACCCACATTTTGACCTCCTAAGGTCCTTAGGAGGAACAGACAACACAATGTGACCAAGTATAAGACGTAAAGTTGTGCCCAGAT
Source organism: Perodicticus potto (assembly GCA_963574655.1). NCBI lineage: Eukaryota > Metazoa > Chordata > Mammalia > Primates > Lorisidae > Perodicticus > Perodicticus potto. The sequence goes on along the minus strand of CAUYRH010016772.1, from coordinate 13,445 downwards.
GTAAGGATTTAATCCTATAATTCTTATTACTTTTATCTATGAGTTCCTGGTCTCTAAAAGCCTAATCCCTGGAAGGTCATCCCAAGCCTGTGTTAAGGCCTTAGAAAGAGACGCATACAAAGCTTATTTGTTAAAATGGATTTTATTTCAAGGCAGACTGCTCAGGAGGTTGAGGCTGCATTATTCTATATAAATGGCTGAATTTGGATTTGCGATTTGTGGGCCCTGATTCTGTCCGATTATTTGGGAAATGCTGTGCCATTTCAGAGAGAAACGGAGACTCAGATGCCTATAAATTACGCTGCATCAGCAAAATCAGCTGCCCGATGAGAAAAAAGCCAGTTCTATCTAGCATTATTTTTGTTTTTCTCCTATAGATTGTACCAGAAAAACATGAGGAGTTTTTACTCTTTGGAGCATTTTTTGAAGCTACCATGATTGACAGGAAAATTGGAGATAAGCCCATCAGCTTTGAGGTTTCTATCGGTAAGTGCAGACCAGCACAGAGCCCGGCACACAGTATGGACTTACAGACCTATTTCTTGAATAAACAAATTAGTGCCTTACATGAGGATGATAGCATTGTGGCAGAGGTTTGCAGCTCAGAAAGAAATGAACAATTCCTCCTCTACCCTACTGTCAATATATAGGGGATAGATTTATTTTCAGATTTAAATAAAGGTGATTGAGAGTGTATTTTTGGATTCAGACAGAGCTGGAGCGCTGATCCTTGTTCCATTACCCTGGGCTCATTTAATTTATTTAAGTTTCTTTATCTGTAAAATAGTAATAACTCCTCGCAGAGCTATGAAAGTTTCAGGAGTTAATGCATACAAAGTGCTGTGCATATAGAAAACGCTATTATTGTAACTCTCAGGAATCTTTCCGGGCTATTGTGCAGCCGGGGAAACCATTCCAAGAAAGAGCATTCATTCAGAAAAGCTCTTCATTCACATCCAAGCAGCTCTCTTTTGACAGAGAAGGAAAGGGGGTGGAACCCAGTCTTTTTGAGCCATCCAAGCAGAGGCTTGACGCAGGATCCCAGGGCTGTGTGACTGGAGTGTGGGATTACATTTAGGTAACAAGCATCTCTATAGGGAAGGCAGAGGGACCGGAAGGGTTAGCCGTGAGAAGTGAGGTTTGGGGTGGGGACAGAGGGAGGCCTGCTGGCTGGCTATAAGCACCTAAGGGCTGGAGAGGAGGAAGGGGCTTTGCAGTGGGATCAGGAATACAGGGCAGATGTGAAAAAGTGGGATGATTTGGGTTCTTTCCAAGGAATAACTTGCCAATAAGCAGGGACGTCTCTTAGTGGACTGGGGTCTTCAGGGAGGGAGTGAGCTCAGCATATGGGGTGTGCCACCTCTGAACCCTGCTCTCCGACGACCTGACACCCCCTCCCACCTCCATCCTTCTTGTTGCCATTTACCAGATCTTCCCTTCAACTGAGGGAGACTTCCAATCTTCTCTTTCTTTCACGTCCCACTCTGTCCATCTCAGACCACACCGTTCATCCCTTTACACACGTACAGTTGCCTCAATTCTCTTCTTTGTTGTGCTGTTAAAAATGCCACCTAACTATTCTCCTCTTCTGCTCTCACACTCAGGCTTTGTGATAGATTTACCATAAATTCCATGGTTTCAGCCCTAGTGGATTTCCCATGTCCATAGCTGGAGAAGGTTAGAAAGACGATTCAGACAAGACCCGGTGACTGTGCTCTCTTCCCCTTCCTGGGATGGCATCATGGGCATTACGCCTCCCTCGGGTGTCACTTTACTCCTGAGGTAGGAGTAATGGAGAAGGGAGGGGAATGAGCTGGAGCAGGACTGGGGAGAGAGACTCTGATGGACAGAGAACACCCTGAGGTCACTGATTCACCAAACATGAATCAAGACCCTGTATTAACGCCATGACCAGTGGAGACACAAAAATGAGCGAGATACTGTTGCCATCTTGAAGATGTTTACAGACACCTACATTATTTGAAAACAAGGTGGTGGCAGAGTGATGGAAATATGCATGTGGTCTTAGGGACCTGTCCAGGTCAGGTTCCCAAAACAAAGCCTGAGGGATTCTTGCATAAGTGAGGTGTTGGTGGCCTGCTCTCAGGACAAGGGCATGGAAGGAGCACAGTGGGTCTCCCTGCTCTCAGGACAAGGGCGTGGAAGGGACACAGTGGGTTTCCCTGCTCTCAGGACAAGGGCATGGAAGGGACACAGTGGGTCTCCCTGCTCTCAGGACAAGGGTGTGGGAGGAGCACAGAGGGTCTCCCAGGGCGGGGGATGTGCTGCAGTCTGACCTTGCAGGGAGCTGTGGAGCAGGAGTGCACCCCCAGACACAGTCCCTCTGCGAGGCAAGAAGTGGGCATTTCTGTCCCCACACGAACACCGAGTAGCTTTAGGCACAGGGAGGGGCTTAGTGATCTGCCAGGGAGAGGACGTCTCTGTCACAGCAGGCAATTGTCTGGGAAGTGGGTGGCTCTTGTGAGCTACATCACAGTAGCTGGGGGTGGAGTGTCCCTTTCTGGTAAAGGGATCTAAGAGGGACACCAACAGCATCCACTGTAGGAATACAGGGTGGTGGCCCCCAGCTGGCATTGGGGGGGAGTCCAGTGGTGAAGGAGGAGTTGGAAGGTTGCCAACCTGAGGGGTTTTCATGATCACAGGCTTTTGATCCTGGACCTTTCTTGATATAAATCACATCAACCAGCTCTATAATATGGCTTCTCCCCAAAGAGGTAATGTTCATCTTAATCTTTTTTTTTTTTGGCTGGGGCCAGGTTTGAACCCATCATCTCCAGTATATGGGGCCGGTGCCCTACTCCTTGAGCCACATCTTAATGTGGGCACTGCCGACATCTTAATCTTTTTAAGTATTTGAAAGTCAGATTATAAAATGTAAAGATCAATGACATTGATGCCTGCAGGGGATATCTATTTTTATACAATGATATTTGTGGCACAAAAGGTGACCCATTTGCTCCCATGTGTTTCTTCACTCTCTCCTCTCCTCCCCTCCCCTCCCCTCCCCTCCCCTCTCCTCTTCCTCCTCTTCCTCCTCCTCCTTCTTCTTCTTCTTCTCTCTCTCTCTCTTTTTCTCTCTCATTGTCTTTGGAGACTTAGACAAGAAATCTTCTCTTAGAGGAGAAGCAGATTTGGAAAGGTGTTCATGATATTTTATTGAGTGGGAAAGGAAGATCACAAAATGACTATAATGGTTCTTTACCAACATCTCTGAAAAGTTTTGGAAGGATGTACACTTAATTGCTAAAAATGGCTATAGCAGTGTTTCATGATTTCTAGTAATTCTTTCCTTTTTTACTTGACTGTGTTTTCTGATTTGTAGTTTGGATAATTTTTACTAAAGAGAGAATAAGATGGGTAGAATGACAGCTCATTGTCGTTGTCAATCTTATTTCTTTGGTCTGGCCATTGCTCTTCCTACCTTCATAGTGAGATCTTATTTCTGCCTTGGGAGAACATGAACTTGGATCCTTTCTGCCGAGTGGACTGATTCCACTTGCTGACACCTGGCCCCTCTCCCTTGCTGCTGCCTCTGCAGGCAATTTTGGAAACCTGATTGATGGAGGGTCCCATCATGGGAGTAAGAAGAAGTCAGCTGAATCATCCGAGGAAGACCTCCCACTGCTGTGTGAAGGTCAAGAGGACGCAGCCCACGAGGCTGCCCACCCTATGGCCTCCACTACTCACCCAGAGAAGCCGCTGGTGACGGAGGGGAACAGGTAGGACTCACGGCAAGGGACAATGACCAAGGATTCTGATGCTGGGATGGGGACCAGTTTTTGGGACTGTCTCATTCAGTTCTTCCCTAAAATCAGAAACATAATCCTTTATGGGAGCAAGGTGCAAACAGGGGCGACAGTTTATTCAACTAAATCCTTAGCAACATGACACTCTCCAAAAGACACACCCAAGTAATTCATCTAAGGGCAGAGCAATGATGATGGTCATAATGATTCCATAACTTTGAAGCATAACAATGTAGGAAGGTCAGAATTTAAAATTTCATTCCAAACGCTATTAACAGTTATTATATTCATTTGAGTTCTGTGCGACTATATAAACTCAATTTGGTGGGATAGTGAATACATCATTTCTTATCTCATTTTTTCTATAGTCATTTGCAAACTGAAGACAATTATCAGACACCAGAAACTATCATTTCAGGAAGCAACTGGGACACCTACCTGCACCCTCTCTGATCTTTTCTAATCCATGTAAATTTCAACCTGTAAAATCAAAGTCGAAGCGCAGTTTTTTTTTAAGTGGTGTCCAGCACCCATAGAGTGATTTATGAGAAGGGAAAGCCACAGGGAGTGACAGTCTTTGATTGGTGAATCTTGTGCTATCAGTATAATATTCACAATCTCATTGGGTTTTCCTAATAACACATGTCTTTCTCCATTTTGCATATGAGGAGAACGGAGTCCAGAGATGTTACGTAGACCCAACAAGGCCACGTCACTGTGTTCCTCAACTTCTCTGATCTTCTCCATCTAGATACCCTCTGGGGATTGTCCTTTAGCCACTGTTGGAAGAACAGGGACTCCCAGATCTATTTCCCTAGATAGCGCTCTTTCCTGAGCAGCAGATCTAAACACCCCCGTTTGGATATCTCACAAGCTACATACCAGCCCCGTTGTCTTCACAGACAGCTTTTCTCCTTTCCCTATCTTTCCTAAGTCATATACTGACCCAACTATTTTCTGAGTCCTCCAGCCACAAACTAGACAGTTGTCAACTGTTCTCTTAACTTTTTTGTTTTTTTGAGTTAGGATCTTGCTCTGTCACCTGGGCTAGAGTACAGTGGTATGGGCATAGCTTACTGTAACCTCAAACGCCTGGGAGAAGCCATCCTCTGCCTCAGCCTTCCAAGTAGCTGGGACTACAGGCCTGGCTAATTTTTAAAAAGATGGGGTCTCATTGTGTTGCCCAGGCTGGTCTTGAACTCTTGGCCTCAAGTGATCCTCCCACCTTGGCCTCTTCAAGTGTTGGCATTATACATGTTGTCATGAGTTGTCATGAGTGTCATGGGTGAGCCACCACACCCAGCCTGTATTCACATTCAAATTACGTATGGGCTGGAGCTCACAAATGAGATTGGAGCAGAGGACAGCCAATGGCAGGGCATCACGTGATTTTCAGATTCTAGGCCTACTCTTGCTTGAAGTCACAAGGACAGTCCTGTGACAGGATAGCCATTCAGACTGCCACCCTCCATCCCCTGCCCTGTACCCACACTGCAGTGTGCCTAAGAAGCCTCAGCATCTGGATCCTGGTCTATGCAGACCCACTATGGCTAGAAGGACCCCAAGAACCAAAGAGACAAAGGTCTCAAACACCATTAGCACAAAGTGACCCAAACCAAAGAAACCTTGGGACCAAGTCCACTATTGGGTGGGAATATATTTAGTCGTAAGATTCTTAGTGCCATAATTTTTAAAAAGATAAAGAGAGCAGTTTGGTTTCTGAATTTTTGTTGTTGTTCTGCTGTAATAACAACCCCATTTTCTGCCAAGTACTTATTTGGCTTCTTTTCTGAGTAAACACCTGCTGGTTTATTTTTGCAGAACAGATTGTGGGGCACCTTTGCTAATTTTATTGTCTCCTTCAGAAGAAATTTGGGTGGGAGAGCTAAAAAGGAACAACCATCCATTCTTTCGGCTGGAGCTCTCTTTAGGTTTTTGGAATAGAAAGAAAGCTTGTCTCTCTCTCTCTCTCTCCCCCCTCCCCTCCCCTCCCCTTCTCTCCTCTCTTTCCTCTCCCTCTCTCCCTCCCCCTCTCTGTCTCTTCCTCCCTTTTTTCCTCCATAAACTTGCTGCTTCAAACACATCATCGGGGCCATCTGTCCCCCCAGCCCATTCTGAGAACTTTGCTTGGGCCTTCCTTCCTCAGTCCTCTTCATGCAATCTCGAGTGTTTGCAAGAAAATTAGGGAGAGTTTGGGGAAGCCGAGTCAAGAAAACAGTTGTCATTAATCAGAGAACTTTTCGACTTTTTGTCACACTTCTCACCTTGCTTGCCTCCTCGCCCCTTCCTCCTTGGGAACCAACACTTACAGATTAGCTCCTTCTTTTCTTTCCTCCATCTCCCCCTATCAACTATCTCTTTCTTATGAGCATTTAAGCATTTCCAACTATCCCCCCTCAAACTTTTCCTTGGCTCCACAGATTCCCCTTTTGGCTATTACCCGATCTCTCTCGTTCCTTCGTAGCCAAGTGAGTCACCTGTATTATCAGTACCAATCCCCGGCAAAAATAAATGTTCACTGTGTGGCTAGAGGGATAGGAGGATGGATGGACGGATGAAAGGATGGACGGATAGGTGGGTGCATGAAAACATGGATGTATTTATGAAAGATGGGTGCATGGATAGAAGAATGAATGGATGGAAGGACAGCTGGCTGGCGGGCTGGATAAACAGGGATGAATGGATGAAGGACAGCTGCCTGGCTGGCTGGCTGGATAGATAGGAATGAATGGCTGGAAGGATGGAGGATGCATGGGTGGCTGGAAGAAAGATGAATGTCAAACTGTGGGACGTTAAGTCTTCACCCTCACGTATTGATAATGTTATCAATTATCTAGGTGTTTACTCTAGAAATTTCAGTTTACATATGCATTCACATTCTCCCACTTGATTTTTACATATACCTGGCATATTGATACTAAAAAAAAAGTCAATTTTCCACCGTTCCTTCCTTTCTCATTTAAAACCACCCTTCTTACAATGTAAGGGTATACAGTACACCCCCGGGTGAAGGGCTCAACTATAACCTGAACTTTACTGAATAAAAGCAAACAACATAACCTAATCATTTGTACCCCCGTGTTAATTTGAAATGAATGTTTAAAAAGAGCATTCATTCCTGAAGAAGGCTTGCCTGATAAATCCTGCCCTCTTACAATATTTCTAAGCTTTGCCCTGGGTCTGATGGTAGCTGTGAATCCCTCTCCAGTTAGCCACATCATTTCCCATTGACCATGGCTCACAGGCCCGAATTACAGACTAGATGTGGTGTTAATAGTTCAACACCTTTTCACCACTCCTCCCCATCCCACCCAGAACACACGAAACAGGAATGCGTCACCAGGATTGCCTGAAAAACAGTGATTGCCAACTAACTTCAGACTTAATGTGCTTTCCCAGGAATTACAACTATTTGCCCTTTGAGGCTAAGAAGCCTTGTGTCTATTTCGTCAGTTCTTGGGGAGACCAGACCTTCCGGCTGCACTGGTCCAACATGCTGGAGAAAATGGCAGACCTCCTGGTAGGTGACTTTGACAGGTGGTAGATTTGACAGCTGGGAAGCCGGGGCCAACGGGGATTTTTTTAAATCCACCTGGTAGAAGAGCTTGACCTCAGTTGAAATACAAATGAATTGAGGCTGCTGCTTTGGAAGGCACGTGGATCCTAACAGGTGGATCCAGCATGGTGCAAATGCATTTTGCAGAATCCGTGGATTTTAAACCAAGCCATCTGATTTCACAACCCTGCTCTGCTTCTTATTGTTGAGGCGCTAGGTATGAGCTGATCTCCTGATCTCCAAAGGGCAGGAAATTGATGATTTTCTTACCAAATTGAAATATCCTGGCTTTGACTAAAGTAAATCCTAAGTTCCTAACGTGGTGGACGATTCCGTGCAGGCTCACGCCTGCCCAGCTCTCCAGCCCCGTCTCTCCCAGGCTCTTCTTCTCTTTATTCCAACTGCTCTGGCCTTCTTCAACTTTCTAGAAGAAACCAAGTTCCCTTAAGCCTCAAAGCCACCACCATGCTGTTCCCTCCACCTGACCTGCTCTTCCCTCCCTTCTCCTGTGGCCCCCGCCAGCCTCGGTGTCAAGCACTTGCTCAGAGAAGTTTCCTGACACTTTCCTCCCTGGCGTCCCTCCCACAACACCCTGTCTTTGGACTTCTTATGATCATTTACTTTACACTTTATTTGTGTGTTTATTTGTTCAATAACGATTTCCCACTGTTTCTACGGTATTTAGCATGGGACCTGGCAGTTGCTAGGGATTAAATAATTATGTGGGGAATTGAACGTGTGAAAGTATTTAGTGCCAATATGGGATAAAGGCTGGGTTCTCGCGCCTGGGAGGAGGGAACGCTTGTGAACTCCATTTCTTTAGTATCTTGCACCACCACTTTGGGACCCCTTCTCTGCTCCTCCCACACATCTCCTGGGGAGTGTCCTTTACTCTCCGCCTGGTCTGCGGTCACACCATGTGGAAGCCACAGACTGTCTTTGTACGGCTGATCCTGCCTCTCCTTCAAACAGAATCCATAGTTTATCTCCAAGAATCTTGGCAAAACAAATCATATTTTTTTTTTTCCCTAGAGCCCATAGGTGCACTCATTTCTAATTCTTTCCTCAGTGCCAGTGCCCCTGCCTTGCTTGGCGTCTCACAGCTAATCACTATGACAGACCCACTTGAATGCTTACTAACCACCAGGCACTGTTTGAAGACATTTGCACCCAGGCAGTGTCATTGGTGGGAACCGTTGTTAGCCCATCTTATGGATGAGGGAAATGAGCATAAAGAGGTCAGTTTGCTTGTAAGTAACAGAGTCTGGATTTGAACCCAAGTGGCCTGACGCTGGAGCCCCAATCCTTAACCACTCTGCAATGTTTCCTGTTCTTATAGTGAAAGCGTAACGAGGGGAATATACACTTCCAGGCTCTAGCTTTGGCATGTGGTAGAGAATATAGTTTTTGTAAATTTTGTTAAAGCAATAGCAGCATGTATATGTTCCCTTGGGCACCATTTTCCTTCTACACACTGAATGGAATTTTAGAATTTAGGCAGAAAAGGAAAGGTTAAATTATTAAGTACACAGGCATACAGCTATTGCCATATACACCCTGCTCCATTCCTTGGCCCCAAACTCACATAATCAGAAGAATGGGTAGTGCTTTCATTTCAGAGGTTATTCAATATGATTATATTCCTATAAAACAAATAGATTTAAATACTGCTTTTGAAGGTTTTGGTAATTGTGTCTAATTCATCTACATTATTAGCTATTCCCCATGACATTAAATTGCCTCAGAGGGCAACTGTAAATAAATGGCACCTAGTTAGGAAATGGATCTGTAATGGGAATAAATGAGTTTGAACAATGTGGAAGAAGACTTGTATCTAGACCAATTCCACCAAAGAAAATCGTTTTTTAGTTCAAGCATAAGAAAACGAGGGAGTCTTCCTTCATTTCCCAAACAAAAAAATCAGCTATTATTTCTGGGGTGTTAGGATCAGTCTCTCTATACAAGTCTCATTCCAACCGCTCTTCTCTTCATCCTTGGGGTTTGCTTTCAGGAAGAAAGTGTAGAAGAAGTGAAAGAATTGATCAAGGTTTCAGAGGAGGCGCCAGAAGAGAAGATGAAGACGGTGCTGCGTGACTTCATCAGCCAGAGCAGGTGCGGGGAGAGACGGAGGCAAACGCGGGTCTGAGCGTCTGTCCCATCAGCGTTCACCTGCCTTGTGGAAATCATCAATTGCACAGGCTTTCAGATGGGCGTTGTGTACTCTTAGAGTTATCTTTATTTTGTTCAGTAATTTAGCTGGTGCGCGTGGGCTAACTACTGCTTCCTGACACTTAAACAACTAAAATGTAAACCAAAAGGTAGGAAAAAGGAAAGACAGAAAGACCTACTGAGGGGATTATTTGTGAAACAAGAGAAATACTAGTAGGATTCATGCCTGGTGTCAACCTTAAGTAAGGGGATTCAAAAAACATGATTCAGCATGGAGTTTATTTATCCTCAAAGCTTGAGGATGACCATCTAGGGCAGTGGTTCTCAATCTTTCTAAAGCCGCGACCCTTTAATACAGTTCCTCATGTCATGGTGACCCTCAACCAGAAAATTATTTTCCTTGCTACTTCATAACTGTAACTTTGCTACTTTTAAATTATTTTTTATGTTTTTTAAGTATTTTTTATTGAATCATAGGTGTGTACATTAATGCAATCATGGGGTACAATGTGCTGGTTTCATATATAATCTGAAATATTTTCATCAAACTGGTCAGCATAGCCTTCATGGCATTTTCTTTTTTTTTTCCGTAGAAAAAACTTTGGGCATAAAGAGGTTAGTCTTTGTCACCCTCAGTAGAGTGCCGTGGCGTCACACAGCTCATAGCAACCTCCAACTCCTGGGCTTAGGCGATTCTCTTGCCTCAGCCTCTCGAGTACCTGGGACTACAGGCGCCCTGCACAACGTCCGGCTATTTTTCTGTTTTGCAGTTCGACCGAGGCTGGGTTTAAACCCGCCACCTTTGGTATAAGGGGCTGGCGCCCTACTCGCTGAGCCACAGGCGCTGCCCCATGGCATTTTCTTAGTGTTTGTGTTAAGACATTTATATTCTGTATTTAGTAAGTTTCACCTGTACCCTTCTAAGATGCACCATAGGTGTGATCACACCAATTACCCTCCCTCCACCAATAACCTCTACTGTTATGAATCATAATGTAAGTATCTGATATGCAGGATGTATTTAGGCAACCCCTGTGAAAGGGTCGTTCAACCCCCAAAGGGGTCGTGACCCACAGGTTTAGAACCACTGACCTAGGCCATACAGATGCTAAAGGGATAGGGCTCAGTGCTCCAAATTGGAAGCTAAGGTTTCACTTATACAGGCAGGGATAGTTTCAGCAGGGTTACAATACTTTCTGTACAAGGCCAGTACATACATTACAGCAATTTGATTAGCACAGCTTGCTACATTCCAAGGAAGATTGCTTTAACATTCCATGAGGAAGAATAATATTCTGAGGACATCTTCTCCTTGGTCCCGCTTGGTCATTTCTAATCATTTACACTTTACAGGATAAAGTAGAAAAGTTGCAACTGCATGCTACGTGACTCAGGCTACAAAGTCAAATTACTCTCCAGGCTCAGAATCATTTAATGTTCGAACATCTTTAAGTTTGAATTATTTAATGTCATATCAGCAAGGTGCTTTGCATTTGGTAGGTACTTAGCAAGTATTTGACAATTTGATGGATAAGCTATATCAAATGTTATTATAAGGGCCAAGGGAAAACTTCCTCTTCGCACTCAGAAGGTTTGCTAAAACTCAACTGACAAAAAGCAGATGAATAGAAGAAAAGGAATACAAAGTTATTAATCTGTACAGGGGAGAAACCTTGAGGACACAATTACCCAGTGTGGTACTGTTTTTCTGTACCCCTTTTCATAGAGGAAGGGAGACATGAGGAATGAAGATAATTTTGGGGGGCGTGACAGGATTTTTAGGGAGAATTATTGACAGGGAATAGCTAAATGCTGGTGATCTTCTATATAAATTCTGTCTCTCCCAATCTCACAGATATCCAACTATTTTTAATTACAAAAAATAAAAAGGAAAGCAAATAAATAGTCTTCTCATTTTAATTTTTCTGAGTTTTTAATCATAAAAGTTATATATATTAGTATTACTCCTGCTGTGAGCTGAGTGCCACCTGTAATTCTCTTTGGGTGGTTTTCCAAAGCTTTATAATGTCACTTTTTCAGAAGCTGCCTGTGAGCAAATTAATAGCTCAATTAACTTTTCTATATCAGGAGATTTGGGGGAGGTGATATTAATCATCCTCCCTTTTCTTCAAGTTTACAGCCAACTGAAAAATGTTTATGAGGGCCAGATGGAGATCAAAAGGTTAGTTTTGTATTTTGGAAACTTGGCTAGAAGAAAGCAGCTTGGGCCTGAGGGGAGGGTGGGCTTCCTGCTTCCCAGGCCTGTTCATCGCTGAGCGGCTGGACTTCCAGAGCTCCACCCGCAGGGACAGGCCATTTGCCGCATAGGGGTGATGAGGCTGCCCACGCCAGCAGGAACACTGGTCTAAAGACAGAGAATGAACAGAAACAGGCTGGGGTTGCTTAATACATTTGATTAAGGAACTAATTATTTCCCCACTCTGGGGAAAACACAGAGATTAGAAGTACCAACCACTTCCACCTGCGCTGATCCATGCTGGACAGTAGAGTGGAATTCCTTTATCTCTAGAAAAGGCAGGAATGGGACAACAAAATTCCTTCCTCAAAATATCAGCCTTCCTATTCTTTTTAAAAATTGAGAGAAAATCTAACTGTATTAGTTTGCCCAAAGAGAATTTCTGGTGCGGCTTCCAGTTGCCACCAGGCAATCCTGCTGTGGGTGGGGTCTTTCCTCTTACTGGGAGTGGGGGCATCTGAACTTTCCTTTTGGTTTCTTTTATAATCTATTATTTTGGGGTCACAGAAGGACTGCATGCTTGCCATAAAACAAAACAAAAACCAGAAATGTATAAAGTAAAAGTATTTATCTCAATTCTCTCTCCAGTTCTTCTCTCCGGAGAAGGCCTGGATTTGGATTTGTCCTGAGGGCCTTTTTCTATGGATTTGCCAACACACACCCTCAATATACTGAGGTACACCTTGTGTACCTGTTTGTACCTGTTACCTTCGGAGAACTCTGTCTTTGTGTTGTTGGCCAGGCCTTGGCCTGAGCAAGCCCAGAATTTCAATGTCTTTGTATTAAAAGGTCCCTTCCTCATCCCTAGACCTGTATTTCCCACCTCCTGGTGGACATCTCTATGCTTGTCACATGGAGAAATACGTATTTTACACACACTCATAAAAAGATCATGTTTTGCCACAAGTGGTATCTTACATTTTTCCCAGCAGGTTGCTTTTTCACTCAGTAATATATCTCAGGCACCTTTCTACACGTAACAGATGTCCTCAATACTCAGTCACACGGACGTGTCATAGTATATTTAACTAGTCCCTAGTGATATATTTAACTAGTCCTTACTTTTGCTACTACAAGCGGTCCTACAACAGATACCATTGTGGAAGCACATTCTTGCCAAATCGTTCAGTTATTTTCAAAGGATAAAAATTTTAGTATAATTTTTGAGTCAAATTATACACACATTCAAATTTTGATAGGTGCTGTTGGATAGCCTCGAAAGCATTGTAATGAATTATACTCGTCTACAGTAGTGGAGACAAGTAACTGTCTCTCACTTCTTCACCACACTTGACTATGACCCATTTTCTTTATGAGTGAAATAGTACCGATTTTAATTGTCATTTACATTATCACTAATAAGGAGAATATGTTATTTTCCCATTTGTATTTCTTCTGCTTGACTTGTACTTATAATGTTTACTGTTTTCCTATTGAAACCATCTTTAACTTCATCTCCCCAAAATGTTACTCTTTCGTCCCTTGTATGGTTTTCAAAATGTGGGGAGACAGCTTAGTATTGAGCCTACAATATTTTCTTTCCATACAACTTTTCTTTTTTTTTTAAATAATTTTATTAAATCATAATTGTGTACATTGGTGCAATCATAGGGCAGAATGTGCTTCATATACAATCAGAAACATTTTGATCATACTGTGAGAGATAGCCCTCATGGCATTTTCTTAATCACTATAT
>CAUYRH010016769.1:0-35265 GCA_963574655.1 Perodicticus potto | reverse complement strand
CCGCCCCCACCGCGCCCCACCACCGCCCGCATCAACCACTCACTCCACTCCTCCTCATTCGACTCCTCCGCCTCCTTCTCTTCATTCTCCTCCTGCTCTTCCTCAGCCTCTCCTCCTCCTCCTCCTCCTCCTCCTCTTTCTCCTCCTCCTTCTCCTCCTCCGCTCCTCCTCTTTCCCCCTCCTCCTTCTCCTCCTCCTCCTCCCCCTCACCTCCTCCTCCTTCTTCTCCTTATCATTTTAGAGATAGGGTCCCACTCTGTTGCCCAGGCATGAGTGTAGTGGGACAACCATAAGTCACTATGGCTTCAAACTCCTGGGCTTAAGTGAATTCTTCCACCTCAGCCACCAGAGTAGCTGGGACTATGGGTATGCACCACCATGCCCAGGCAATTTAAAATTTTTTTGTAGAGACAGTCTCATTATTTTTCCTAGGCTGGTCTTGAACTCCTGGCTTCAAGTGATTCACTCACCTTGGCTTCTCGAAGTGCTGGAATTACAGGCCAGAGCCACCACACCCAGCCAGAAAAGGCTATTTTGACTTTACTATATTTTAAGTTTTGTTTGTGTTAGTCTTTGAAGTGTGTTTCAAACAGTGTGGTAAGGTTGGAGGTTGGGTACCAGAATCATCTTAGAACTTAGGACCTCTTCAGACTTAGCTGGGCCTCGTGTCAACCTGAGGATTCTGCCCCAGGATGAGACTGTTAAAAAGCACCTCTGAGAATCCAGCATTTTCAGATCGATAAGGCTGGAGTGTGAAAACTGTTCACAATGCATTTTATCCAAGATGTCGAGTTTTCATATAAAGAACTGTTGCTTCCTGTGATTTTTCCAAATAAGGAATGGGGATTTTGTCAGTCAAAATGTCAGGATAAGATGCATCCCGTGTCAGCTGCACACTCAGGGATTTCACAACCTCAGGTGGATTCTCGCCATGTTTTCCTGTTTCAATTACTTTTCTTTCTGGAACATAATTTCAAAGAGGTCTCGTTAACTTTCAATGGTGGGTTGGGAGATAAAGGTAAAGGGATGGTCCTTCCATGTCTTTAGATTTTTATAGCTTGCTCCAGCCAGGTGACGGTCCTGCAGCTGCTGCTTTGAAAACACCTGGCCCTGATACCCGAGTATTGAAGCTGGGTTTGGCCCTTCACATTCTATTATGGTTCGGTAGTTGTGTCAAGGTTATTTAAGATTTTACAACAGTGAAAGCCAAAGCTAATCTGAGGAAGTCTTTATGGAGCTAAAATGATTCACTCACGGAGGGCAGAGTTACCTATCTCTAGGACAGCTGGCTTTAATGAAGAGGGCTAGGGAGCTAACAGGACCTTTTTATTCTAGTTCAACATCAAACAGGCTTAAAGAGACACACAAAGGTAGGGACAGTGATTTGAAATACTAAGCTTCCTATCATCTGGGCCACAGGTCACGGTGCAGAACCCTGCCTATGTTTTTGGCCTGGAGAATGTTTAAAAATCTTGACTCAATTGCTAACCTTTTAAAAAGAAGTGATTTCACTTAAACTTCTGATCTTTAGCTTCTTTTGAAAAAAGAATCTCTGATAGCTCTGAGCCAGTATTTCCCCCATGGCAATAGTTTCTGGAGCTGCATTGGGGCTGCTCCTGGTGCACCCCCAGCCCTGTCACCGTGCTTTGTTCCCTCCCAACCTCCTAGCCCCATCACTGTGCTGTGTTCCCTCCCCCAGCTTCGGCTTACTCCATGACCTGCCTGACCTGGGTGTATCTGACCTTGAGGGTCTGCCTCAGTCTAAACCAATGGTGCGAAGACCAGTCTGGGCAAGTCTTTTAACTTTCCCAGGCCTCACTTTTTCCATGTATAAAATGAGAATTTGAATTGGATAGGGTCTGAAATTTCTCACAATTCTCAGATTCATGATTCTGGCATGATTAGGAATTTTTTTTTTTTTTTTGAGACAGTGTCTCACTTTGTCACCCTCAGTAGAGTGTCGTGGAGTTATAGCTCACAGCAACCTCAAAGTCTTGGGCTCAAGTGAACCTCTTGCTTCAGCCTTCCAAGTAGCTGGGACTACATGTGTTGTCCACAATGCCCTGCTATTTTTAGAGATGGGGTCTCCCTCTTGCTTAAGCTGGTCTTGAACTGATGACCTCAGGCAATCCACCCCCTCAGCCTCCCAGAGTGCCAGGATTGCAGGCATGAGCCACAGTGCTTGGCCTGTGATTAGGAATTTTTAAGTATTTGGGGTATATATTAAGAGGCAACCATAACTCCTTGAACCTGAAGAATTCTACAATTCATGAAGTCTTTACAAAATCACTTGTAATCTGTTCTGGCGGGACAGAAGATGCTTTGTAGCAGCTTGGAAGATTTGCAGAGGAGAGGAGTAGCTTTGCCGTGATGTTAGTCTCAACCCTTCATGCAGGCCAGGAGGCTGTAGGGATGGGGCTGTGGGCAGAGACACCTTTGCTTTGTGTTTGTCTGGTGCTGACGGTGCAAGTACAGCCAGTTCTGTGCAGCACTGTGTGTGTTCCCATGTCTCCCACATGCATTGGTTTCCAAGTGTGAGAATAACACTAGACTGGAAACACCTGCCCCAGATTCTTGCCTTGGGTCTGTCACGTACTTAGCTAATGGTCCTGCTCACATTCTTTCTAATTTCCCACCTGCGTAGGATGAGAGAAAATGTCTTCAAGTGCTAATGTCCTGTGGTCCTAAGGCCCATCCTCTGATGCTACAGGAAACACAAGGGAAGTCTACAGAGAAGTTGCCAGGTCCCTAGGCGGATGGCTCGGCACTGTGTTGAGACAGAGACCCAGAGGGCACATCATTGAGTCATAGCTGCTCATCTCATTCAATTCCCATTAAGTGGGAGAGAGAAAACGTAAACCTGAGACTCTGCCACAGAAGAGGTGCCCATTGTCTCCTTTTTTTGCAACTTTTAACAGTCATTCACCAATATGGTGGCTCATGCCTGTAATTCCCATACTCTGAGAGGCAGAGGAGGCTCAGGAGTTAAAGACCAGCCTGAGCAAGAGTGCGACCCTGTCTCTAAAAAAAAAAAAAAAAAATTAGAAAAAAAAATGCCATGCTCCTGGCTGGGAAGAAGTAACATCATTAAAATGTCTATCCTTCCCAAAGCAATCTACAGATTCAATGCAATCCCCATTAAAATACCAAAATACAAACATCATACTTTGAAGATTTGGAAAAAAATAGTTGTTTGTTTCATGTGGAACCAAAAAACTCTGTATAGCAAAGGCAATTCTTAGTAATAAAAAAAAAGCTGGAGGTATCACTCTACCAGAATTTAGGCTATATTTCAAGTCCACAGTGATCAAAACAGCATGATATTGGCACAAAAATGAAGACATAAACATTTGAAACTGAACAGAAAACCAAGAGATAAAAACTGTCTCTTATAGCCATCTGATCTTTGACAAACCAAACAAAATCATACACTGGGGAAAAGAATCCCTATTCAATAAATGGTGCTGGGAGAACTGTATAACCACATGTCAAAGACTGAAACTGGACCTGTACATTTCACCACTTACAAAAATTGATTCAAGATGGATAAAAGATTTAAATATAAGGCATGAAATGATAAAAATAGTAGAAGAAAATGTAGGAAAAGTTCTTAATGATGTTGGCCTGGGGAAAGATTTTATGAAGAAGACTTCCATGGAAATTCCAACAAGAACAAAAATTAACAAATGGGACTTAACTAAACTGAAAAGCTTCTGCACAGTTAAAGACACAATAATCAAAGCAAATAGACAACCTTCAGAATGGGAAAAGATAGTTGTATGTTACAAATCTGACAAAGGGTTGTTAAGTAGGATCTAAAGAGAACTCAAATTAATAAACAACAACAACAACAACAACAACAACAACAACAACAACAACAAGGCTAACAATCCCATCTATCACTGAGCAATAGATATGACAGAACCTTCGCTGAGGAGGACGGATGAATGACTGACAAATATATGAAAACATTTTCATTATCTTTAACCAGAAGAGAAATACAAATCAAAAACACCCTGAGATATCACCTACCTCCAGTAGGATTAGCCCACATCACAGAGCCCCAGAATTATAGATGCTGGCACCAGTGTGGAGAGAGAGGACCACTTTTATACTATTGGTGGGACTGCAAACTAATACAGCCTCTTTGGAAAGAAGTATGGAGAATCCTCAAAGAACTCAAATTAGACCCCCCATTTGACCCCACAATCCCACTACTAAGCATCCACACAGAAGAAAAGAAATCATTTTATCATAAGGACATTTGCACAAGATTGTTTGTTGCGGCTCAATTTACGATCCTCAAGATGTAGAAACAGCCTACATGCCCATCAATTCAGGAATAGATTAACAAAATGTGGTATATGTATACCATGGGATACTATTCAACCATAAAAAAGATGATGACTTCACATCTTTTGTGTTAACCTGGATGGATTTGAAATACATTGTTCTCAGTAAAGAATCACAAGAATGGAAAAGGAAATATCCAATGTACTCAATGCTACTATGAAGCCAATAGATGACCTAATTCATGCCCACATAGGGGAAAATCTCAATTTAATTCAAGTTGGGGGGGAGGGGGAAAAAGGAGGGTAGAGAAGGGAGAAAGATTGTGGGGTGTTCCAACTTAATGGGCACAGTGCAGGGGTGTATGGCACACCTTTTGTGTAGGACACAACTATAAGAGGGACTCTATCTAACAGATTCAAATATTTTGACTTGGTTACTTGTACCCTCACATTAACCTGAAACAAAAAAAATAAATGTCATCTTTAAGTAATAAAAAATGGGAAAAATTATCCAGGCATTGGTGCGTGGAGACTGAGGCAGCAGGAGTACTTTAGCCTCAGAGTTTGAGGTTGCTGTGAGCTAGGCCGAGGCTATATGGCCCTGTATCCTGGGCAACAAAGTGAGACTCTGTCTCAAACACAAAAAGAGTCATTCATGTTCAACATCTGAGAAGCAGAAAGAAATAATTTTAAAGGAAGAGCAGAAAAATATAAAAATTAGATTAACATTTGTCTCTCGTCAGACTGATTTTTATAAAATGCAGCTCTTAGGACATATTAAAAAAAAAATCAGTGTTTGCAGAGAGTCTTATATCACGACTAGGTTTGCACAGCCCTGTGTGTGTCGCAGGCTTTCCCACTTTTGCCTCTAAATGCTTGGCCTGACTGCTTTTTACTATTCACCAGTGAGAGAAACAGTGACCCTCTACTCCCAGCCTCCCCACACCAGTGCTCCCTGTTCCTGGTCAACCTGCCCCTTCCCTGCCTTCACAAATCCAGGAGGCACTCCAGAGGGCCACTCTGGTTGGGTGGCTCATCTCACTGAGGTCTTCCCAGGGTGTGTTCTTTTCCTCCTCTCGACAACCTTGCACACAGCTCACTCTCTGTTCTCGGCCTATGCTGCCAGTTGTCAGGATGGCCCCTCTCTGTGGGCTTTGTCTCTCCAACACTGGTGTGACCCACATGAGCATAGAGTCAGTGTTTGGAGCTGCTGTCAGGGGCGCTCAATAACCATTTGTTGAGTGAATATGAGAATGAGTGACTGAGGGAAGGAAAAGCTACAGGGAGCCAGAGCAATCCCCAGTGGTAGTGTGCTGGCTCTACACGGTTTCTCCCCCTTTCATCCATTCCCATCATCCTGCTATTGGCATAGCTGGTGAACAGTCCCTGCTACAAGGTGCCCAGATGCAGTCCAGCCAACATCCTTCCCAGGTGGAAAGGACGTAAGTTTCAAGGTTATCTTCTCTTGTTGTCTCACGGGTTGACCAGCTGCTGAGCTCCCTGAGAACATTCACTATTTTCCTTCCTCTGGGTGCACCACAGGGGAAAGCTGGGCTGGTCACTTTGTCTTCCTTATCTGTGATGCTTCAGCCAGACATCATTAGTCTGACCAGCTAGGGATGAAGGGCAGACTGAGGAGGGACAAAGCCTGGCCATGTACACAGCTCATAAGGAAACTGCACCTTAACTTAGCTAACTGCTTCTCACTGTGAGCCTGCTACTGCCTAGAAGGTACTCAGGTACCGATTTTAATAAAAAGACAAGAACAATACATAGTAACTGTATTAGTCTGATTCTTCAGAGAATCAGAAGCAATAGGGCGTGTGTGTGTGTGTGTGTGTAAAGAGATTCACTCTAAGGAATTATCTAACATGATTATGGAGGCTGTAAGCCAGGGTCTGCAGGGTGCGTTGGCAAGCTGGAGGAGCTGATGGTGTGAAAGGCTGGTGTTTCAGTTCAAGTCCAAAGTCAGGGAAAAAATGACATTAGTTTGAAAGCTGCTGTTGGGAAGAATTCTCTCCCCCCTGGGGATGAGGCATCAGCATTGTGTTCTGCTTAGGTCTTCATCTGAGTGGATGAGACCACCTTCATTAAGGAGGGCAATGTACTTTACTCTGTCTACCGATTGAAATGTTAATTTCATCCCAAATACCCTCGTAGAAACATCCAGAGTAATGTTTGACCAAATATCTAGGCATCGCTTGGCCTAGATGACACGAGATTAACCACCACAGTGACCAAATCCAGTGAGTTTTACATAATGAACTCTTTCAAGGTGGTTTACGGTCCTTGAAGATAATTTGTTTTGTTTCACATTGTCCCAATATTCCACGCCATGAATGAACCAACTTTTCAGACCTTTAAAAGGGGGAGGAAATAGAGGGGAGGGTGTGTGAGGTGAGTGAGGGGCACCCCTGGTAAGGAACCCTCTGCTGCTGCGTGTGAGAGCCCCAGCACAGCTCATCCTGTGACCAGGGGCACAAGATGTGGGGCGAGTGGCTCTAAGATGAGCTTTGGTACCTGCGCTTTGCCTCACAGAGCCAGAGTGAGGAAGTGTGGTGGGCCTCCCAGTGGGTGATTCAGAGGTGGGAAGACAGAGTTCACCCTAGATATGCTGGGCTATTTCTAACACTGATTTTGCTGGGAACAAACCACTTATATGATTGATTAACTGATGATGGCTGTGTTTTTTTTTTTTTTACATTGTTTTTATGATCATAAAAAGAGCAATTGTCTAGTGTTTCCCATGAGTGACAGTACTCACATAGGACTATTGACTGTGCTACATGTTTTATGTAAGTTTTTGTTTTCAGTCTAACCCGTAGACCCTACGGTCTGCATTTTTGTCACCATTTTACAGATATTAAAACTGAAGCTCAGAGACATGACACTTGTGCCAGGCTGCAGAGCTGGTAATTGCACAGCTGAGAAGGACTTGCTGATGTTCTGAGCTCCTGTTTGCCTCCCTCTGTAATTGTCTGCTCATCAGAAGAAGCCGGTAGTTACACAGCTTGATCAGTCATTCCCAAGGACGCCTTAGTGGGCCCCTCCCTTGCTCTGAATCTGTCCACACCAATTTGGAAAAACTATGATTTTTGTTGTGATGGATGGAAATGGCTTCGTGATTCTGTATATATTATGTTGGTACAAACAGTCTCTACCTGTAATAAACATCTGTTCTTCATCACATTCTGAGACAGAATAAAAAATGCGGAAGAGGACAATTTTAACCCATGACAATTTTCAATTTTTGAACTCTTTGCAAATGGTGCCAAAGGAGGTAGCAATTCCATGAGATATAGAATAAGACATTTTGTTCCTTCCAAACAAACTGGGGTGGGGTGGGAGAGTGAAAACCTAACTTTAATTCAAAAAACATTAAAAGACTATTGCTGTCTAGTCAGACACCAGCTTTAGGTACCCAGACGATGTCTGCTGGGGAGATGGAGAGGGCAGGAGGCAGGCTCTACCTCTGGGCGATTGGCTCAGGCAGGGAGCAGCATCATAGAATGCAGAGACCCAGCCAGACAAGCTCGAGGACGATGAGATATTGAAGGCGAGCACAGGCCAGCCGGGCCCCAAGGGGTCAGAGGAGCATGCCGGGTAACTGTGGCTCTCTACCCAAGGGGGCTTCATGGCTCCCCCTGCCCACCCCACACCTCTGCTCCACTGTGAACATAGCTGCTTGCCTACTAGTTAACTGCCATGCCCACCACAGTGAGATGTGCATAAATTAAAATATTCCAAAGGGTATGTGACCTCCTCAAAGAATGAGAGAAATTGTCTATTAACTCTCTGTGTAGCTTTAGTTATAAATGTCTCTCATCTTCAATTCCTAGGCAAACCTGGGTTGGAGCCCTGACTCCGCTGCTTTTTAGCTGACCTTGGGCAAGTCTTGTGCCTCCTTGAAGCCTCACTTCCCTCTGCTGCAAAGCATTTACCCACCAGAGGAGTGTGAATGAAAGGATGCGTGCAAAGTGCTTTGGAGGTTAGTAAGAAATGGCAGTTGTTATGTTCTCATAGCTGCCAAGTTGGAGGAAGCGAGCTGCTGGGTGCATGGTGCTGGCTGGATGGGCTGAGGCAAAGCCTGGACCCCGGGGGACTGGGCGTGATTTGTAGGGTGTTGGCTCAAGGCAGCCTGTAGAGGAGGGAGCAAGAGAGAGAATGGAAGAGCGAAACTGAAGCAGGCTGCCAGCTTTGATATTTGTGAGTCTAGTAGTCTGCCATCTCCTGATTCAGAACGTGAAATGAGCTGGTGAAGCTAGTGGATCTATCAGGGTAGAGACCACATGTCTGTCCGTCACTGCCGCATCTTTATCTTAGTGCACAGCTCATAGGAGTGACTCAACAGCATTGTGTGAATGAGTTAATGGATGAATGACCTGGAGCCTGCGATAGCAAACAGAGCTGCCTGGGGCTCTAGGAACAAACTGTGTGATGCAGATTAGTGGCACAAGATCCAGGGAATGACTCAGGGTCCCAACCGGGTAAATTAGTCTGATGTTACCACCACCCGCTGCCGCTGTCCTTATCTTATTGATAGCTACCATTTTTTTGAGTACTTTTTTAGGAGGGACAGATTTTATAATAAATTGTCTTATCTTAATTTAAGTCTTACAGTTCCCCTGCTGGGTAGATAGACCTATCCTCATTTCACAGATGTGGAAATTAAGGCTGAAACATTAAAAAACTTCCTGAGGGTGGCACATCAAGGGAGTGGGAGAGTCGTGATTTAAAGCCAGAGGTGCCTGACTCTAAACGATGTTATACTGCCTGCCTAAGAGGCAACCTCTCTGAGTGGATGGCCATGGCCAGCTTTTCAGGTGGTGGCCAAAGTGTCAGATTGGGCTACGTGACTCATCTGGTCTGAGTCATACCTATACTCAGACGGAGGGAAGGAAGGGAGGGTAATTGTAATACAGACAGAGTAGGACAATTTTGGCTCATGAAGGAAGGTCCCCTGACCATAATCACAAGGATAGAGACCTCTGGGTCCATGAGGCATATATCTCTAAAGCAGTAGTTCTCAACCTTCCTAATGTCACAGCCCTTTAATATTGTTCCTGTGGGTTGCATCCCATAGGTTGAGAACTACTGCTCTAGAGAAAAGATCTGGAGAAGGATGTGGCTGAGTTGCGAGCAACCTTCCCCAGAATAGTATCCTGGAGTGGCACCTTTGGATGCCAAGGTCATGGTGCTAGGAAAGCCAGAGGACTACGGACTGGTGAGCTGGAGGCTTTGGCTGGGTACACTGGACTGTTCTTGTAAACTCATGTTGAGTAAGTAAATATGGCACACATGTTCTGTCTCGTGAGAATCTTACTAAAGAGTGAGGAGGCCCATAACTAACCTGAACTTACTCCTGAGCATACCATCATGAACAAACCTCCCTTGGAGATATCCCCTAGAACTCTCAGAAGTAACTTGGGGAGACCTAGGGTGAAGGGTGAAGAGTCCACAATTATACAGGTATAGATCATATGCTAGTGGAAAACCTAAATTAAAGTTAATATGACCTCATTGCAAACTGCAACTGAGACCTGGGGACATAAGGAAAATGGTTTTTTCATTGCTTGATCCAGAGATAACTGGTTGATCTAGGGATCATCAACATAGGTATGAGAACACCAAGAGACAAAGATAATTCAGGGAAGGGGTCAGCCACCTTTTCATGAGGTCATCTTTCTATCCAGAGGATTAAAGGTGGCTGTGACTTCTTTGGCAGCCCCACCATCCAGGGGCAGGGTATATCTCAGTTATTGAATCTGCGTGGGCTTCGTGAGCAATGGATTAGTGTGGTAGGGATGCTCTCAAGAAACTGGGAGCTTGTACCTTCTGGCTGTTTGAATCCTCTTTCTGAGAGCTTCACTGTGGAAGTCCAACTCCCGAGACAGTCATGCTGAAAGGTCACACGTAGACTCTTCAGTCCACAAGTCCAGCTGAGCCAGCCTTCTAATCACCCACACCAGGATGCCAGACATGGGAGTGAAGCCACTGGGTCCTCCAAACCAGTCTATCCACCAGCTGTGTTCTGCTGAGAGACTTCAATGGATGCCTCATGGAGCAGAAGTGTTACCCAACAGAGCCTTGCCCAAGTTCTTAACCCATAAAATTATGAGATACAATTGTATGATTGATTTTTTTTTTCACTGAGGGTACAAAGAATTAGGTTACACTGATTGTGGTTGTCAGATAAAGTCCCTCTTGTAATTGTGTCCCTCCCCCAAGAGGTGTGCCATAGACTGTGACCCCCCATCCCCCTCTCCCCATACCTCATTCCCCTACCCATCCCTTGTATTAGATCATCTATTACCTTCATATTAGAATTGAGTACATAGGATTCTTGCTTATCCATTTTTGTGATGCTTTACTAAGTATGTGTTCCACCTCCATCCAGGTTAATACAAAAGATGTAAAGTCTCCATCTTTTTAATGGCTGAATAGTATTCCATAGTATACATATACCACAGCTTGTTAATCCATTCCTGGGTTGGTGGGTATTTAGGCTGTTTACATGTTTTGGCAATTGGTTGATTGTTTTCTAAAGCATTTTGGAGTGATAGATAACCAGAATTTTAGAGTGACAGATAGAGTTTTGGAGTGATAGATAACCAGAATAGGAGATTTTTTTTTTTTTTTTGAGACAGAGCCTCGAGCTGTCACCCTGGATAGAGTGCCGTGGCATCACAGCTCACAGCAACCTCCAATTCCTGGGCTCAAGCGAGTCTCTTGCCTCCACCTCCCAAGTAGCTGGGACTATGGGCGCCCACCACAATGCCTGGCCATTTTTTGGTTGCAGCCGTCATTGTTTGGCGAGCCCAGGCTGGATTCGAACCCGCCAGCTCAGGTGTACATGGCTGGCACCTTAGCCTGCTGAGCCACAGGCGCTGAGCCCAGAATAGGAGAGTTTTGGAGTGATAGATAACCAGAATGATTATCCTTTAGACCTTGTTCTTACACAAATTAGGGAGGGCTTTAAGTGTTGGTCAATTAAGAACTATGTTTCTGGAAAGGAGTAGGGTTATAATTGTCCATGAGGGAGCATTTACGGATGGTTATGGCTCTGAAGTTGAATCTCTGTGGACTCAGGCCTGTCCTCATCAGCACAGATCTAATACCTGTCTCTAGGTGCATGTGATACACTTGAGCTTAAAGGGGCAGGATTGGCCGTCATGGTTCTGGAGTTCTGATGTAGAAAGTGATGAATTCTTCCAACTATGAGCCTTCTTAGTGTATTATCGCTAAAGGAGAAAGCCCTGTTCTCCTTTATGGCTGGGACATGGTCAAGGTGTTTATACTGTGATGGGACTGGCTTCTGGGCACGGAGTCTGACTTGGGGCTGAGGGTGAGGCTTGTTTTTCTTGTCTTTCTCATTTTCTATCCAGGATCAGGTGAAGGCTTTCTATTCTTTATTGTGTATCAAACAGAGGTAAGAAAAGTGCTGCTGATTTGTCGATATAATAACTTTAAAAATCATGCCAAATAAGTTTGAATTTTTGTTAACATCACATTTTCTATAAAGTCTTATTAGCTATATGTTCTGTGCCTTGTCTTTGGAGCTAGGAACTAGCTCTAGAGAGATGACTAAGACACAGTTCTGCCTTCAAAGTACTCCCCACTGGCTAGAGTGTTAGGTCGTGCAAGAGAATTGCAACCCAAGGTGGGGAGTGAGGACTGTGTCAGAGGCTGCAGAAGCCAAGAGAGGAAAGGGGACACCTGCCACGAATGTGTTGAGAATTGGTTGGATAATTAGGTAAAATAGGGTCTAGAGCTCTTTCATGATGAAAAGAGCTTCAGAAATAAAGCAGGTCATAATTCAGGTTCTGTGGCTTCCTGGGCCATGGCAGGGGTGATGGTCAGAGGCTCAGGTTAGCGCAATGAGGTCCCGTGTCCTGGAGAGGACGCATGAAGATAGCCCTAATGGATCCCACCAGAGGCCTCAGAAAGGAGTGGCGGCTTCTGCTTGGTTTCTTAAGGGGCTTGAAAGTGATAGTGAGGAGGGTGACTGGCTTCCATATTATCTCTTTTAAATTCTCAGACATTTATGAGGGAAGAAAATATCATTTTCCCTTTACAAGCAAGGAAAGGGAGGCTTAGAGTAGTTAAATGTTTTGATTAAGGCCACACAAGCTGTTAGTGGCTGAAAGTGGATTTTCATTTCATCTTGGTCTGGAATGAAATTTTACATTTCCCCTTTTCAGAAAAACCAAACTTGGTCAGAGTTTTAAAGCCTCTGAGATTAATCTGGTACTTTGTCATTTTACAGAGTTTAATAGTCAGATTAGCCAGGATCTGAAGGGGATTCTGAGGTCACCCAGTCAGTCCAACTATAGCTTCAAAGTCCATTGCATTTTTGCTGCTTGAGAGGAGATTATGAAAGTGATAGCAGACGTGACCTTCGCAGCAGGTTTACATTTTGCAGAACTTGATCATCATAGCAAATTGTCACACCGTTTGCTTCTTTCACTCCTTATGCGAAGCACATTTTCTCATGTCTCACTCCACCTTCAGGAGAATTGAAATTTATTAGGATACAAAACCATATATTCTCTTTCATCCTGATTTTGTTATCTGGTCAAGAAGAGCAGATGGAAATATATCCAAATGTTAAACGTCATCATCTCTGGGTTATGTGGTAACTACTGATTTATATCTATTTTTATGGATTTGTTTTCCTCCCGTGTGTGGTCCAAATTTTTTCTACAGTGAAAGCCCACATTGTGGAAACATTTCAGCGCAGTCTGGCAGTCTGTATCTCAGATCTATAGTCTTTAAATCCTACGTCAACCCAGAAGGTCCAGGGAGAGGGCCCCTTTCCCAAGAAAAGAGTGGGTGCAATTGACAGAGATCAAAGTCCTCTTTGAGCTTAATCTCCACACACAAGATGAAAAGTCTCCGTGAGTGCCAAATGGAAGTGTTATTTTTCTCACCCTATTTCTCAGAGATGTTGGATAAGATCAAAGAGGCAAAGTCAACAAGTTTCTTTGAAATTTCTAGAAGAAAGAATGGATGCCGGACAAAGTGTTGTTTATTTCTAGCAGTGGAAGAAGGAGCTCTGGAAGAGACATGTGTTGTGGCAGCTTTATTGATATCCCCATTCTTGCCCATAATAGTAATTCTGCACTACCCCTTTTAGGTCAAATTCCATTCCAGCCTCTATAGGGAGACCACACATCTGACCTTGCTTGAAGCCTATTCAGGTCTCCCTGTTGCCCACAGGATAAAATTTGATTGCCCGTAGGAATACAGATCATCTTCTGACACTTTCTGCTCTGAGCATTAAGCCTCAGCAAGTGCAGCTACATCTCAGGGCCTTTGCCCTACGTCCAAAGTGCCTTTTCTCCTTGGGTATACCTTTGTGACCTTGAAAATGCCTATGTGACCTTTAAAAGTATGATACAGCCACAGGTGTTCTGTCTTCCTCAGCCTCCCACACCCTCCTGAATGATTGCACACTTGATTATTAAGCCAGTAGCTCGCACCTTCTCCCACTGGTACAGGCAACACTACAATGCATTTACTTGCTTGTTTTTGTGTGTTCCCAACTGGGCCATACACACTTTGCTAGAAGAAGGTGTCTTAACATCATTGTATGCCCAGGGTCAGGCAAATGACTGACACAGGAAGATTCACACCAAGCTTGTTGAACTGAATGGTTGAGCTGTGCGGGGAGGACCATCAGGAGCCTGGTAGGGTGAGCCTGGAAACAATGTGTAGCGGAAAACCATCTTGAGGGAAAACAAATAGAAATCTCTTTGTGCAGTTTACAGTTTAGTTGTAGACCATAAGTAAGACTAGTTTCATCCCTGCTTGTTTGAATTACGATGCATTGATCCTAAATGTTCTTATGAAAAGCTCTGAGCCACAGTGAAACATTGCTCTGTTCCCTGATGAAGCAGAGATGGAGGAGGTCGCAGGTGAGCCATCCATGTATACAATAGCACCTTGCCCATCAGCACTGATGGGAGCTGGAGGTGTCATCCGAGTCTGGCCAGCCTGTTTAATGGGACGGGCATCATGAAGGAAGATCTCAGGGGACAACTCAACTTAGTGTGGGTGTGGTCAGCAGAGGTGATGACATCTGACAGCCTGATGCTGCAGTTTAATGAAAGTCTCCTCAGACAGGAGGGTGGCTTCAGACGGGACGCTGGCTCACTGGACCCTCAAGAGTCAGCCTCTGACGTGACTGGAGTACACACTGTGCTGGTGTCTCCAGGTCCCCTCCCTTCTTTCCTTTAGGGTAGGTTTCACGACAAGCCCCTGTCCAAGTCTGACTCTGAGAGAGACACTTTTTACAAAAATTTATATGAGCTGATCTCTGTATATTCTCTAAGCTTTGACCTCCTCCCAGTTATCATGGTTAAAAGGGCACATTATCAGGAGAAAGTGCATATTGGTTTGCGTTATTTCCCCTCCCAAAATCCAGGTCCTATTCTGCTCAGCAGACTTTTAAAAATGTTTTAAATATTCCGGATCAGACTCCTGTGCGTTCCATGCCAAACCTTAACACTTTTGCATCAGATCAGATGAAGGGAATGCTCTCATCTTTTCAACTTTTGCTCTTGGCGTAGAGTGGAGGGGAGGGGCTGGCACAGGCTTGCAGCTCCAGGGCTCACGTGTCTGATAGAGGTAGTTATTAGAGGACAGGTTGTTAGAATAGAAGTGCTTATTATCAAGAGGTCTGGCTGCTCAAAGTCACTCTGCCTCAAAGAGCTGCTGAGAGAGTGAGGGCAGAGCAGCAGATTTGCAGTGCTGTCTTTAAATAGCTCTACATTTTAAAAGTAATACCTGTTCATTTTGTTTGAAAAACTTCAATTAGCACAAATTCATATGAAGTGAAATGTACAACACTCATTGTTCCCAATTTTTACCAGCCAACTCTATTCCCTGGAGGTAACGACTAATATCAGTTTTCTGTGTATATTTCCAGGCATTTTTCTGCACATGTGTGTGTGTATGACAATTTTGGGGGATACATAAATGGCATGATACTATATGTACATAGTTTATTGGAGTTCCAAGAGGAAACAAAGGGCACATTGGGATTATGATAATTTGAAGAGGAAGTTACAAAAGATTATTACAAAGATATGGGTGATCTACTGGGGATCTATAAAAGATAGAGCGGGAAGCGGGCTAATGGCAGCAGAGATGTTAGTAGCCCTAAGTCTGAAGGATTTGGGTTAAGGGATGTCACTGGAGTAGAGAGAGACAGTCCTATAGAGCAGAGTGCTGCTTTTTGGCCAGAGGTACACAGCCAGTACCAGGCAGCCTTGCCATAGGGGACCCAGGGGAATAAACATTTGGCCCCCTCTCTTCTCCTCTCCACTGATGTGCTCCAGGGCTCCCTGGTGGCTGATTGCAATAGAGGGCACCAATCTGTCTTGGGGGAGGGGGAAGGGCTGGGGAAGAGTAGAGAGTGGCCACATATGCTATGTTGGCCAGACAGACTTGAACTCCTATGTCAGGGCCCAGGACTGGCCAGGTCTCGGGCCAGCTTAATTAGGTTCCAGGTGAGGACTGCTAAGTTACCTTGCTCAGGTCTCTTAGGTGCCTGAGGGCTATCTGCTTTAGCTGGAGAGAGAGTCTTACAGAGAGTAAAGCAGTCTTCTTAGAAAGATAGATCTTCGTCTTCAGCAGAGCTTGGTAATCTTTAGCAGAGAGAAGCCATGCTGGCGTTCTGCAGGCAGGAGAGGAGACAGAGTCAGAGTAAGCGGGTCCGTGATAGAATGCGCATGCTCATGACTGCCTTCTTCTCCAGCCTAATATAAGGCTGATCTTGTGACTCTCAACACCACAGGTGTAGAGACTGACAATGCACCACTACTCTCATCTCGTGAGCTCTCATGCTTGTTAGGAGAGCTAAATCCCTCTCCACGCCCTTTCCACCAAGGTGTTCTATTGTTGAGCTATACAGGTGTTTCTTATAACTCTCACTCCTCCTAGCCATGGGCTATCTGGGCTGCAACACTCCTAGGCTCAAGTAATCCTCTGTGCTCAGCCTCCCCAGTGGCTATGATTACAGGTGCATTTTTTTTTTTGATTTAATAATCTATCGTGGATATATTGTCATTTGAAAAAATTCTCCCAAGTATTCAGTTACGGAGCTCTGGCATGAATCTTTCATCTAAATGTCTATTGAAACGTATTTAGGTTATTTCAGGATGTTTGCTATTACCAACAAGGCATGATGAACATTTTTGTAGATAACTTTTTGTGTAGTTGTATCAGTTTAAATTTTTTTGAAATAGAATTACTGGTCTGAAGAGAATGTGCATTTTAATATAGATAGATTCTATCAAATTACCCAAACTTACGTTCTAACAGCAGCTTTTTGATATGCCCTCCACCATCACTGGGTAGTGTCCATCATTAAATCCTTGCTGTTCTGACAAGTAGGAAGGGAGCTCTAGGGTTCCTTTCACTGGGAGTGCAGTTGCCATTTTTATATGTTCAATGGCCATTTTAATTGTGTCTGTGTACGGCAGTCAAAATCTGTTACTTGCCTTTCTGTTGTGGATTTAACGTTTTCCATACTAGTTTGAAGAGCTCTTTGCCTATTAAGGAAATCAGCCTTGTATCATCTGTGGTATGCAAGTTGCAAACCTTTCTCCACACAGAACTTTGTCTTTTGATCAGCTTTTTATTTTTTTCTATGATCATATTATAGTTATACACTTTTACCAAATACGTTTTTTGCTATTTTGATTGATGATTTCTTATTTTATACTTGCTTTAAAAGATAATGAAATGGTAAATAACTGTTAGCTGAGTGTGGTGGCTCATGCCTGTAATTACAGCATTCTGGGAGCCTAGGGTGTAAGGACAGCTTGTGCCCAGAAGTTCAAGACCAGCCTGAACAACAGCATGAGACCCCATATCTACAAAAAATATAAAAATTATCTGGGTTTGGTGGCATGTGCATGTAGTCCTAGCTACTTGGGAGGCTGAGTCAGGAGGATTACTTGATCCCAGGAGTTAGAGGCTGCTGTAAGTTATGATCTTGCCATTATACTCTAGCCTGGGCAACAGAGCAAGATCCCATCTCCAAAAATAAAAAAAATATGTAAACATATTCTTTTTTCCTCCATATTTATGTTTGCTCCTTTCCTTCATCCCTCCTTTCCTTTCTTTTTCCTTTGTTTCTTTTTTATCTTCAATCTAATTGGAATTAATTTTTATATAGGAATAATATAGGAATCTAGTTTAATTTGTCAGATGGCTGGCCAGTTCTCAAAACATTGTTGATTAAATCATCCTTTTGTCATTGGCTTACAATATATCCCTTAATATTGCCTATGTTTCTATATGGATTTGAATTTACAGTTGAGGTCTCTGAGCTATTCTGTGGTTCTGTCTATTTCTAAACCAGTACCAAGTTGTTCTGAGGTTTTTAGTTTTTTAAGATATTTTAATATCTGGTGTTAGTCTTCATCTTTATTCATAAAGGATTTATTTTTCTGATTTTCTCTGAGTTTTTCAAATGTTTTTTCCCTAATACACTGTGCAATCATTATGCGTAATTCTAAAAATACCCTCTAACTAACACTTGTAAATTATTTAGGAAGATAGGATCAAGAATATTAATGACAGACTGTGTGTAGAAAATGCAAAGCCAGAATTCCCATTGACAAGATGATTTATTAAAACACATGTAATGCATCAGTGAAAAATAGTGTATTGGTATTATTTGCATCAAAATGGATGATTCTCCGAATATAATATTAAGTGAAAAAGAGTAAGTCACAAAAGAAGACAATATATATGTATCTATGTGTGTGTGGCTATGTATATAACACAAAAAGCATATGTCTTGATTAGTAATACATATTTTAGTGTAAAGGTGAAGAGAAAAGCACAGAAACACAAATTCAGGATTGTGGTTGTTCATGGGAGGATGAGGGGCTACAACCCTGGTGTGGTTATGGACACCTTCACCTCTGTTGATAACCATTTTATTTTTCAAAGCTAAGATACAGAAGAATTTGCTGAGTTATTCTTTATACTCTTTGGTATGTCTTAGGTGTTCATAATTTTTTTTTTTTTTTTTTTTTTGGAGACAGGGTCTTCCTATGTCACTCTTAGTAGAGTACCAGGGCATTACAGCTCACAGCATCTTCAAACTCTTTGGGCTTGAGCAATTCTGTTGCCTCAGCCTCCCAAGTAACTGGGACTACAAACGCCCACCATAATACCCTGCTATTTTTTTGTTACAGTTGTCATTGATGTTTAGCTGGCCCAGGTCGGGTTGAAGCCCACCACCCTCAGTGCATGTGGTCAGTGCCTTAACCACTGTGCTACAGGTGCTGCCCCCATAATTGTTTTTTATTTAAAAGGGCTACCAGGTACATAGATAAGTCATACCCCAAATGGGAAGATGTACTTATTCTTAGATCAGAAATGTCAATACCGTAATATGAGTCCTAGTGTATTTATCATTTCTCTTAACACTTTGTATTGAGAATGTTTAAATATTTATGCAGTTATATGTTTGGAAAATTATAAACACAAAACCAAGGTTAAAATAGGAAAATATTTGCCTGATTAAAGAGGAACTTCCTATCTATCAGAGAAATCACAAAGAATAGATTTGACTACATATAAATTTTAAGAAGTCTTTAATACTATTGTAACATCATAAAAAACTGAAAAAAGATAAGATAAGAAAATATAAAAATGTTTTTAATTAAATGGTAAAGAATTCAGATGCATAAGTGTAGCAATGTTCACATCAGTCAGTAAGAAAACACTAAAACTCCAATGAACAGCAAGCAAAAGACCTGAGCAGGAAATTTACTGAAGAATGGATGGAAATGGCCAATAAACAGATGAAGAAAGCTTAGCCTTATTAAAGTCAATTAAAACAACAAGCTCAGTATTTTTTTTAAGTTGGTAAATGAGCGAAGATTAAAGACAATATGGAAATATTGGCAAGAGCCATGAGGCAGATACTCTCATACCCTGCTAGAGGAAGTTTCCCTGGTAAAACTTCTTGAAAGTAATGAGAAAGTATCTCTAGAGCCTTAAGACAAATAACTCTTTGAAGCAGTAATCCCTTTTGGAGAACCATCCTGAGTAAGTAGAGAGAAACGTTCAGACAGATATTAATTGGTGTGGATATTCATCTTAGTTTGCACGCATATTTACTCTACAAAGTCTTCAAGGACAAAGATGTAACCAATGCAATTCACTTTTTTCTTGATAAGGTTTTCGTGACATCTTTTTGGTCTAAATCCTCACCTTTAGCTGAAAAGACACGGTAGATAAATGTATTGTTCTTGCTTTCAGAAGAAAAAGGTTGAGGGATGCTCCATGCTGTTATTTGGGGAAAAAAATGAGTCCCTTTAACCATTTAGAAGAAATCAATGTCCCCCCTGAAAATTCTTACTTCTGCTTGACACTTTTTCCATAGTCTGCTCCCATTTAAAGAAGGGTTTCTCAACCTTGGCACTGTTGACATTTGGACTTGGATAACACTTTCTTGTGGTGCTGTCTTGTGTGTGTGTGGCAGCTACCTGACTGCTACCCATTAAATGCCAGTGGATTTCCAAACGTCCCCTAAGGGAGGGGGCAGTTGTTGCTTGTTGTGAATCACTGATTTGAAGAGTAAGTCTTCCCAGGAGGGTAGGTCTCTTGTGTCTCTGGCCTGGGAACAAAGACCCTTCTTCTCGGTGCCATATTCTAAGAAGAGTTTGTGAGATGGGATCACTTTGGGTGGCTAACTTTGGAAAATGCTACATATGTCTGCCCCAGTTTTGCTGTTAATCTATTGTGTGTTTTTGCGTTGTCCTTTTCCTCTCAATTTTTCCAACTGCAAAGTGCAGAATTTGAGCTTAGATCCGTGACTTTTAAGGAGCATGTCACAGCCTCTGTGGGGCTGCCATGAGATTAAGGGTCAGGGAGGAGGACGCCCCTCCTTTTTCCAAAGGAACTGTACTTTGATGTTTTACATTTGTTCTCTGAAGTGAGGGTTGGACAGTGTGATCATGCACATGCATTGCCAAATGTTCTAATAATGCCTAGTCCGTGATGGTTGGGGGGGTCCTGGGGAGGACGCAAGTACCCTGCAGTGAGAAGGGATGGAAATTTCCATGGAGGGAATGGGGCAAGGGCACTCCTCAGTATGAACGAGGATAAAGATTTTGTGGAAGGGAATTAGTTTTCCCATATGGCAGGAAACTGGACTGGCCTCGGCCAGGAGTTTTGGTATCCTTTAGTCTCAGTGTAGGGTATTTGAGCTTTATTCTTGTTATAAGAGAGGCCAGGATGGACTCTGTATGCACAAAAATGGCTGTGACCAATCCTCATGGCCAGCTCAGGACTGTCAGCAGGAGACATCTGAAGAAACAGCTATACCTTGGGGGCTAGTGGTGAGGGGTCAGAGAGGCAGTGCTGAGCCTTTCTTCCTGGTCCTTTGCTCCTCCTAGAGTGGGACATCTTAACAGAAATAAGGAGAAATATGCTGCAAGTGGGTCATGGGAGACAGCAAGTCAGGAGACAGCTGGGCTCTGCTTTAAAAATGAATTAATTCTTTTTGTTATAATTTAATATTAATTTATTAGAGTTTGTTTAGTGTTTCCTAAGGTTAATGCCAACACTTAAATAAAGTTCAAGTATCAATAGAAGCCCAGGCCTGTGAGTGGTAGCTGAAGGATCAGAGTCAGAACTGGCTCCAACTCTGGCTTAACAGAGTTTAGTTTGAAGCAAGTCTCTTCCCATGGGGGCATCATCCATTTTTTTTTTCTTTTATGCAGAAAGATAAAGGAAGGAACTCTAGATGATCCTTCTGATTCTAACCAAATTATAGTCTTAATCAAATTATGCTAGGAATAATTCTGAGTATGAAAACCACAGCTTGCTTCTCTATTCTCTTACCTATTGACGAAGGTAACATGATTGTTACAAAGAGGAGAGAGCATTGATGACACTGACGTTGAGGGTTTGTGTGATGGTTAATTTCATGTCTCAACTTGGCTAGGCTATGTTATACCCAGATATTTGGTTTAACATTAGTCTAGCTGCTACTGAGAAGGTATTTATTTATTTATTTATTTATTTAT
The DNA here is from genome assembly GCA_963574655.1 of Perodicticus potto. Classification (NCBI taxonomy): domain Eukaryota; kingdom Metazoa; phylum Chordata; class Mammalia; order Primates; family Lorisidae; genus Perodicticus; species Perodicticus potto. The sequence goes on along the minus strand of CAUYRH010016769.1, from coordinate 13,913 downwards.
TTATTTATTTATTTGAGACAGAGTCTCAAGCTGTCACCCTGGATAGAGTGCTGTGGAATCACAGTTCACAGCAACCTCCGATTCCTGGGCTCAAGCGAGTCTCTTGCCTCCACCTCCCAAGTAGCTGGGACTGCAGGCACCTGCCACAAAGTCCCGGCCATTTTTTGGTTGCAGCCGTTATTGTTTGGCAGGCCTGGGCTGGATTCAAACCCGCCAGCTCAGGTGGACGTGGCTGGTGCCTTAGCCCGTTGAGCCACAGGCGCCAAGCCGAGAAGGTATTTTTAAACATGAATTAATTCTTAAAGTTAAGAATACTTCCAAGGGCCCCTGCCATTCTGACATCTTTATGATGAGGGTCTTGACAGAAGGTAGCACACCGTGCAATGGTCTTGGCTCAAGAAGCACTTAAGTCCAATTCCCAGTATGTGCGTGACTCCCTTCTCTCTATCATGATGTTGATCTACTTTCATTTCTCACAGACGTTCACAGATAGAACCAAGCATTGATGCATCTTTGCTGTCTGTCACCAGTGTTTTATTTAGATGTTGTCACAGAGAAAAACTATCCTTGAAAAGTTATATATATATATATATATTTTATCTCTCAACAAGCCTGAAGATTTTGCAGAGATGTGGAGGTGAGAAAAATCTCCTGGCTTTTAATCCCTTGAAATGTGAAAAGTAGTTTTAATAGTGTCATTTGCCATTTTTGCTATCATTCCCAGATCTATTTTCTTTTTTTTTTTTCTGAGCCTGACTGAAACCAGGATAAGATCCACAGTTCCCAGGGAGCCTGACTTTAGAGCTCAGTGATCTGAAAGATGGAGATCTTTCAGAAAAAGAACTCATTAGCATGACTCAAGAGTCTCCAGAGGGAATCACTGCAGGATGAAGTGTTGAGAGCTTTTGTCATGACTGAGGGAATCTCTTCTCTGGGCAACCTTTCCAAAGCTGCTTCGCTGCTGGCTTGGTAACCAGGAGCTATTTTAGGGACCCCTGTGCATCCTGCAGCACAGGCTTTGACAAATCAGACGCAAAGAAAGCAAATGTGTGAGTCCTTGTGTTCCTTTCTCGTTGTGGTTTGAATGTTCGTCCCCTCCAAAAGTCATGTTGAAATTTAATGCCCAGTATCGAGAGGCAAGGCCTTTAATAGGGTTCTGCCCTCATGAATGCATTAATCCTTTCATGGAATAATAGATTAATGGGGTATCAGGAGAGTGAGACAGGTGGCTTTACAAGAAGAGCAAGAGAGAACCGCGCTAGCAACCTGTCTTCACACATGTGATGTCCTGTGTTCCCACCAGCAAGAAGGGTCTCACCAGATGCCACCCCTTCATCTTGGACTTCTCGACCTCCTTATGTATAAAAAATGAATTCCTTTTTTAATAATTTACCCGGTTGCAAGTATTCTGTTATAAGCAACAGAAATTTGATTAATACAGGTAGAAAAAGAGATTGTGTCCAGAATTTTCAGAAACCAGGGAAATGCTCTCTTTCTCATGCTGGGGCAAGCATGTTGTTTAGAAAAGCAATTTTTTGAGAACAATTTTGATCCGTATTTAGAAGCTTTATTTGGTTCTTAGGGAGGTAGGAAGTTCATATATCATGAAACCCTTTATCATCTTACTCTTTCTTTTATTTGCATATTTGTTTCTGTGTTTGAGACGTTGGTTAAGTTAGTCAACTCCTTAGTCACTGTTTACTTAGTTGACAAACTAGAGTTAATGAGACCAACATCATAGCTATGAAGTTTTAGGATGGGTTTTCCTTGCGAGAATTTTTTCATTTGTACTTTTTTGCCCCTGGATTTGTTAGCCATAAAATTATAAATAGAAGAAATAGTAAGAGCCAAATACAAACTAAGTTGTGTTTTTCTTTTAACAATGGGAAAAATTAATGTAACAGGGATTTCCTGGTACAGTGGACTTAGTTTAATGGGAATATGTGAAAACTGCTGTGGTCCTTTTATGTCATAATTTCCATGGTCATTCTGGAGATTAGCCCAGTAAACGGCTGTGGAGATGATCAATCACAATTTTCAACATTTCTCTACTGTAGAATTTAAAAAATGGTAAGTGGTATCTCTAAAATGAACATATTAATGCCTACCTTATAGGAATGTGATGTTACATCATAAAGATCTTAGTGAGTATAAGAAGAAATTATGGATTATATTCGGCCCTCCCCAAATTAATATGTTGACATTCTAACCAATCCATATTCATAAGTTGAAATCCTAACTTCATATGGTAATGTCCTAAAATCAATGTGATCTGACTTGGAAATTGGCTCTTTGCAGATGTGCAAGTTAAGTGAGGTCATTTTGGTAGGCCCTAATCCAATATGACTGAGTACGTATAAAAGAAGATTGTGGCAATGACTTTGCCTTCTAAGCAACACCAAAGATTGCCAGCAAACCACTGAAAGCTACGAGAAAAGTACAGAAGAGATTCTTCCTGATCTTGCAGAAGGAACGAACAGTACTGACATTTTGGTCTTGAATTTCTGTCTTAAAGAACTATAATAAAATAAATTAGTTGAAGATGCCAGTGTTTTGTGCTTTGTTACAGCATCCCTAGAAAACTAATATGTGCACAAAGCATTAGGAGAAATGATTTTACCCCTTAGGCCATGTAAGAATGTAGAGAGAAGACGGTTCCCTGTGCAGATTAGAAGACAACGTCTAAAACTTATTCAATAAAAGACATCACACGTAGTAAGCAGAAAATGATGATGTCATTGCAATGTTCAAAACATTGATCTCAATTTTGTTAATAATGTAATGGTTACACAAATAATTCACTCAAATTTGAAATTACTCTACTATGAAGTTGGGGTTTTTATATAAAACTTAGCATTTTTTCTGAGAAACAAGATTTCACATGAACAGTTTGTTTTAAAACATTGGAACACCTCATTGAACAGTAATTAAAGAAATTTTATTCAAAGTACTTATGTTGGTCTCTTGTAGTCAATTAGGTATTCAGAGAAGTGCAATTATGTTCACACCACCAGGGCCCATTTAAACCACTGAAGTAGAATGTTGCCCTGGTGATTTTAGGATAGTGCTATGGGAGATTCGCTCAGGCCATTTATTATGTTCAAGTTAAAGGGCTGGATTAACTTGTTCAAACCCTAAATATATCAGGTGTCATTAGCACGAGTGCTCCTTTCCTGGTGCTGAACTTACAAGAAAAAAGAAACACATAAAAAGTATTGCTTAATATAATAGAAAACCAGGGAAATAAAATACATAAAATAAATCACTTATTTTTTGAGTGTTTCTTCCTCCATAAAATTTTCTGTTAACTTACAAATATTTCAGTGCCCAGTTTGCCTGGAACTATGCTAATAATGCATTCAATTAGGATACATTTTACCTACTTCAAGCTTTAACATATACACATCTTAGAACTTAACAAACTTTAAAGACTACAGTATTCTTAAATTGATCCTAACAATTTCAATCAATCTCTGTCTTTAATATGGGATGATAATTACTGATAGTCTTGTGTTCAGGGTTCATGGTCCACTCTTTTGTATTTCCTAATTCTTTTGTATTAATACATTTTGTATGACTGTGAAGTCTGTAATGTAATTAGTATTTTTTCCTGACCCTAAAAAAAACAAATCTTGCTCTATAGTATATTCATAGTTGACAGTAAAACGAACCAGTGAATTATAGAAGTATTTATTTTTGTCTGATTAATCTTCGATAGTTTACCAATAGCTGAGTATTCTGACAGCTTAAATTGAAGTAATGATTTATGCCAGTTGGAAAAGTCATACATTCAAAGAGTCTTTAAGGAGTCCTTACCCTCTTCAGTAATCCACTTCAGAGATTAAATAATCTCTTTTATCTAAACTAAAAGGCTACTCCCTTCTTCAATTTCACTAAATTTTATTCATTTTTTTATCCTTAATTTTTTTTTTTTAACAGGTGCTGTGGTATGTTTCCCAGCATGAACATGAACTCCTGGGCTAAAGAAATCCTCATGTCTCAGGGTCTGAGTAGCTGGGAATACAGGCTCATGTCACAGTACCCCCCTTAACACTAGGGTTAACAATATAATAGGTTGCCATGTTTGCTTAAGGGTCATTTATGTATTTGTATATTAGATCATAACTCAGTAATGTTTTAACGTGCTACACTGTTTATACTTTACTAAATGTTTCTTACATTTAAAAAGCATTGTCTCTGATTTATGTTATGTCAGATACAGTGACATGTATTTATATTTAAAGAGCAAGAATTATTGAAATTAGGTAGAAGAAATAGGATTTTTAAATGAAGACTTTGTCTTCTATTTTACATTTCAAATAGGTTAGTACTTAATTACCTTCATCGTATATTTATGTACTATCAAACATCTTTTCAATTACCTTTGTGGATACACCAGGAAATCATATGACTTAAAAACAATTGTTTTATAGATGCTTAGTTAAAAGTATGAAATTATACTGCTTGAAATATCCAAGCTAAATTTATCATGGTGCTGATGTATGGAACATGATTTGTCATATTAAGTAACACTTTGTCTATATAATGGATTTGATCCAGAATATTTTCTACTAGATGTTTGCGGAAGTCGAATAGCTTTAGTGATATGCCCCTACATTCTCAAATGAAGAATATGTCTAAAAATGAAGAAAAAAGTCCAAATTTGTTGCATTATCCAATTTCACAACCTACCAAGTTATTAATATGTATTAATCTGCTATTCCTGAACATGGAGTTGTAGAGATATATACAGATTTAGCTCCGTAAAACCAGTACCAGGTGACTCCAACTCACCAGTAGGTGGCTTTGTCTTGCTCTCTTGTTAATGCTTCCTTACTGATTTCTTCAATAACTTGGTTTTATCCTCTTGTATTTGTGTTTTTGTGAAGAGCCTCAAATAGTTTTGGAGAGTGAGGTGATCTAAAATCAATCAATTATAATAGATATGTCCTTGCAAAGAATCCCAAGTTTTGTACACCCTCATGGGTTGCTTGCTCTGTGAACATGTTAAGTAAGTCAGATATCAAACTTAGGAAAAGTAATTTACATGTATTTTTAGCAAAATGGGAAAAAGGAGGCCTTATAATAAACCTTTTGGTGGTACATATTAAATGTATTTATAAATTCATTTTTAATTAACCTATTAATTGAAGTATTTATTAAGATTAAGTAATTATTTAAGCAACTCAGTAATGTTTGAGGATAAACCAAAAGCAAATAGTAAAATTTGCTTCTGAAACGATTTTAAAATATAATGATCATAATAAGTCTCTCCAGGTGTACCTATAATCAATAATATACGCAATGAATTTTAGGAAAGTTCTTCAATACATTAAAAAAATACCAGTCCTCTACCCTGTATTAATATGCCTTATAATAAATATAATGTTACATTTACTGATACTTAGTTTGCTTTAAATATGTAAACATAAATTGCATCTAAAATAAGCAGGATGTCTTCAACTTAAAAAAAAACTGAATGGAATAATTCTTGGTTTGTAGGCACATGTTTTCAACAAAGAAAGAGGTGAAAATGCTCTGACATGGATCAGTAGTTTGCAGCCTGATTTATTGAGAACAGCGGGTGGCTAACAAGTAAACTTATAAGATGGTGTCTTTGAACAGTGTGCTTGTTTTCTAGAACAGAGTTTTAATTTTCAAAGGAAACCAAGTGTATAAGTAGCGAGTCTGACATAGATTGAGTTGCCCTTTCATTATAAAATTAAACATAAACTTGATAATGAATTAGATATTAAAAATTGAGCAGCCTATTTTTAATATAAAATGTAATATCTATTTTAAATGGATTTACAAACATAGTTTTCAAATGAATAACCATGAGCTAAGGTTATGCTTTGAATAAATAACCTGTTAACACAGCAGTGACTTAATATTAGTTAAATAGAAATTATCATGGGAGAAGACACAATATTTTTTCCCTGCGGTGAAAATTGAAAGGATATCAGGAAACTGGAATCCAGATCTCAATTCTGTTATGACGGGGTATATAGTTTTGTCTTCTTTTGAGATTTTTATTTTTATAGTTGGACTTTTTACTAGTAAGATGAAAAAAAAATTACTTGTAAAATGTTTATAAGAAAAATATGAACGTTCGAGTTCTTTTTCTTTTTGGAAACACTCTAAAAGGAAAAAAAATAGTCAAATGATTATGTAAATTAACTCTAACTTGTAAATTGTCCTTTAGCAAATGTAAAGTCAGCTATCATTGTATCTATAATAAAGTCCAATTCTTTTCATATTTATATATGTAACTCCCCACAAAAACAGAAAATATTTTTGTGTAAATTTAAGATAAATTAAATGATAACATATAGACAACTTTACAGACCACAAGCTATACCATACTTAATATTAAATGGCTTAAGCAGTAAATCAGTAAAGTATGCAATTTAAGAAGAGATGATACAAAAGTTTCAGGATTTTCATCAACAACTACACATAATTTTTGTCAAACAAAAGGGAATAATTGAATGTGAAGTAAAACTACAATATTTTAATGATGTGGTTCATTTTGCTAGTCTGTTCATTTTCATGATACATAGAAAAAGTGGGAATAAGAAGTAGTTGTAGGCCAATTCAACTCTTCAGTATCGACACCCTTCTTCCACATTTATGTTTGTATTTGTTTGTTAATAAAATTAACTATTTTATTCCAGAAACTATTATATGAGTAAAAGTTTCCCTTCCTTAAGCTTCTATTTAGCCAGTCTCCTGGCTTAACAAATACTTTCATTTTTTTTGATTAAAAGACTCTGATCTATTTTTATAGTACAGTAAGCCCTTTTGGTTAGTAGTTCTGAATAATTTTGTTCCCAGCAGTTCAATTTCATGCTTACCTAGAGATAGTTGTATTTAGTCCCAATAACACTAAATAAAAGTGCATCTACTATAAAAGCATACACATAATTCTAGAAATATAAATTCTAGACTTACAGCAATAAAATATCAAAATGTAAAAAGGAGGGGACTAAACAGCTGCAAATCAAAATATTATAAGAAAAATCAATTTGAAATATATGAACATTTAATTCCATGTATACTTTTCTTTTAGCAATTCCAAAGCACAGGAAAATATAAGAATTTTTCTCCCATCTCAGCCTCAATTTGAAATACATGAATCGTCAATTCCATGTATATTTTTCTTTCATCAATTCCAAAACACAGGAATGTATCAAGGCGTACTTCCCTCTTCAGCCTCGCATTTTCTTTCAAGGTTGTCCAGGTCATTCTCCGGGGTCTTCACCTAGGACTTTACTTTCTGCTTCACAAATTGTTCTGCATTACAATTCAGGCAGCTGTCTTGGATGAGTTCCGTGCATATGGACTAAACTGGTGCTATGATTCCTGTAGCACCCAATAAAATTTATTTGATACTAAAGCTGACGGTCCTCATCTACACAGCAGAACTTGAAAGTAGCTGAGATTTTTCGTACCTTTCTACCACAGAATGATGAGCATGCAATTGAAAAGAAGCCATAAAGCAGAGAATATGGGATTATAAAGGATCTGAGAAGGAGCAGCCATAGCAATGGAAAGAGATCACATAGTTATGGCTTTGTGGAAAAGAAGAGAAGGGTGTGTCCCCAGGAACCAACTGCTCTAGAAGCCAAGGAACAAGGTTATCAGAAATCTCAAAGAGAAGTGAGATTAGATACTGGACTGGTTTTCAGCAGACTTCTGCTATTTAAAGCCAGATCACACAGAGTTAAGGAGAGAATTGCATTAAAAAATACAATGCAATTCTCTCATTAACTCTGTGTGATCTGGCTTTAAATAGCAGAAGTCTGCTGAAAACCAGTCCAGCATCTAATCTCATGAATGTTATGTCGAACGGGTGGATGAAAATATCTCAGATTGTATATGAAGCCCGCACACTGTACTCCATGATTGAACTAATGTATACAGCTATGATTCAATTAAAAAAATCACCAAGAAATGAGATTGAAAAAAAAAATAGAGATGATGAGTATAGACCATTATTTCAAAGGTGCTATTGGTATTGGCAATATAGGGATTGCTACTGTTTTTGATATAGCATACGGAGTAAATTTATTTGTTATTTCCCAATTCTCAGTTGATTTCTGAAAGAGGGTAGTAGTTTATGCTTTGCTCTAATTTTTAACTGAGTTTGACCCACTGCGGTACAGGAAGATGCAAGTTTCTGTAATATCTTTTGATACAATCCTTTTTCCTTTCTTAATTTTTTTTTCCTTAAGAACAAATACATACATTTAATGACATTTGTTTATAATATAGGGTATTTATGAAATAAATTTATGAATATTATAGCTTAAAAATTAGAGATAAAAAACAAATAGGAGAGTATTATTATCTTGTTTCTATAATCAATTGTGTTTTGTTACCAATCAAGTAACCTCAGGTTTATGGTTTGCTGTTTCGAAAATCCACAGCTCTGCAGAGCTCCTCATAAACTGTGGCATCAAAATAAAACCACTCCTCATAAACTGTGGCATCAAAATAAAACCAGGCCCTAAAGTCCTCAGTACCTACTGCTGGTTTAATTGCCCTTAATTAACTTGCGAATCTTATTAAAATGAAAAAAACTGTTACACTTGGGCTCTGCATTTCCAAAGAAAAGCCAGAAAAAAGAGGCAGGCCCTACTCTACATCCTTTTTTCCCCTTCTTTTTTAAAAAGCATAACTAGTGTCTCCAAAGTGATTTATGGTCCTGAAACTGGAGTTAATTGCCAAGTGACATCTGCATCTTACATACAACTACAGTGTCAGATTCTTTTCAACATTTTAGCCACTTTAAGAATTTATAAATGAACAAAGCAATTTTAAATACAATTTTAAACAGTCATTTCCTTTTGGTGAATGAGTAGTTAGCAAAACTATTAGCTATGGAAAGTTGTATCTGATTTATGAGGTATCATTTATTGTTTGCATCAAAGGCAGTATCTAAAAAGGACAAAGGAAAATCGGTAGGTTGGGGACCAGGGAATTAAGATGCAATAATTGTAGGGAAACTTATCATGGAACTATGAATAGATCAGTCAAGGTTACCAGAGATAAATCCTTCCTTCCTTGCCTTTACACGGGTGCTAGATTCGTGTTTCAAAGCATGTGTCTAATAGGCTTTGTTTCATGCAGTGGTAGCAATGTGAGTTTGGGAAATATAATCTAACTCACATAAAATAGAATCATCCAAATTACTTTCAGATGACTGGAAACGTGAGCATATGTATGTGTTTTTACTGGCAGTTTAGAAACGGTTTATATTTTTAACCATTACAAATGACTTTGGGGAGTCATGAGTAGACTTAGTGCTCTATATTGTAAAGTATTAATGTAACCTGATGCAATTTCTCGAATAAATTCACTAATTTCCAGATGGTTAGAGCACCACTTGCCCTTTGCCATGCAAGCTGTAATGTTATTTGTTAGTTATTAATCAAGAATAATTATAGTCCATTTGTTGAAGTCTATATTATCTCCAATATACTTTTTGAAAATTTGATTGTGCAGGACTTTTTTAGTGGTAGCACTGAATTTTTTAATTAAAAAATTAGATCAAACATATAATTTTGGTTCTTTCAGCATTTTAAAATAACTGAAGCCATAAAAATGTTGGGTTACAGGTATCACCAGGGAAGTTGTTTCTTTAGATTTATGAAATAGTTTTAATTAAAACAGAAACAGTACCTAAGGGAACATTTGACTATAAAATTGAAAATAAATACTCCCATGATTTTTTTGTCTATTTAGCATCCTTAAATGTATAGTTTTAGTTCTGCATACTTCTTAATATTGAACTTAAAACTATACACAGATGAATTGACTTATAGCATACCATTTTTCAATGTCAGACACAATTGAACTGAACTCATGGACTATATTTCCAACATGTTTCTGTGTTATCTAGATTAAAGATGTTTTTCGTGTTGTTTTAAGAGAAAACATGAACCCACAAGCTTAGAGAGTAATAAAAACTTTAATAATATCTGCAAACGTATTTAAAATTTTTATACTTAATATTTTAGACAATACAAATATAACATTTAAACTTTAACTAAGATATAATATTTCATTTATCTTTAGCTGGAAAGATTCTAATGCAACCCACAATTCCTAATGTTCCAAATTGGGTAACATACGGAGGGAAATAGGTTAATAATTAAAAACAATGATAAAAGGCAAAGAAAATTATCTCACAATTCTCAAAAGTTTTTCTGATAAGCGTAATGAAATTTTTTTAAAAGAAGATTTTGTACCTACTGATGTGAATTTTCTGTGAAATTTTAGTATTTTAATGAAGACATTTACATGTTAATATTATTTTATCAAGACTAGTACATTCAAATAAAAAAAGCCTGTCAAATTATCAAAACATTCTGTTTAATAGTTTAAAATACAGATATTTTTCTTTCATGATATATATGAGAAAAAAGTGTTGAGTAAGTTCTAATATTTTTTTTATTTTGAGGCATGTGTATTACTATCTAGTCCAATGCAATAGCTTCTAAACCAAGTTGAGCACTGTTTAATAAAAAGAAAGCACAAATTATATCCTACATGTGTAATATTGAAATTCTTCTGTTAATTGCTTCTGAGGGTAAGTAGTTGTTTCAAAGCAAATTACTATATTAAAAGAAGCTAGAATTTTAAGAGGAGGAAATGTTCCATTTTTTATATGATATCTTAGGATGTTAGTAAATATTTTCTTTTGCATCTATTAATATTACTAATAATAAATTTTATTTATGATTAGTTAAATGAAATTATAATAAATACTAAGTTTTTTGTGTGTTTTGTAAATTTGTTATGTAGTAGCTGATACATGGCCCAAATTATAAGTTCATAAATATTTATTCACTGTTCTTAACCCATTGTTCTTAATCTTTATCGGTAATAAAGTTGTTATTCAATCTAGCTTTCAGAAGTTTACCTAAATTAGACTCTATATTATTCTGTAATTCAGAGACAGATTGGCGAAGAAGATAGACAAAGTCTTTGCTCGCATGGATCTGACATTCTAAGGCAGGGTTTCTGGAATTATTAAGTAAATGAAATAATTTCTGAAACTTCTAAAAAATATTGTGTGATATTAACGTAGCATAATGTACTAGAGGAAGGGACGCTTATTTTGGATCTGACATTGCAGTAAAAACACATGAGGAATAAACAATTGACTACATGAGATTACCTATCCAGAGGACTATCCTGAAGAGGGGCATTCCCACCACAGCAAACAGTAAGTGCAAAGGACTTGTGGTGACTGTGTTCTTACGTTTAAGGATAAAAAAAATGTAGGCCAGGCGCACTGGCTCACATCTGTAAACTTAGCACCCTGGGAGGCCAAGAAGGGTGGTATGCTTAAGTTCAGGAGCCCAAGATCACCTGAGCAACAGCAAGACCCCATCTCTAAAAATAGCCAGCTGTTATGAGGTGCTGAGGCAAGAGGATCTCTTGAGCCCAAGAGTTTGAGGTTGCTGTGCACAGGGTGACCAAGTGAGAATTTGTCTTAAAAAAAAAAGTGTAAAAAAAAAAAATGCAAGTGGATCTAGAAAGTAATGAAGATAAAAATTGCTTTATGGGACATGAGGTACAAGGAGACAAAAAGATAAAAAATTTCCAGCTTTGTAAGACCTGAGTAAGAAGTTCAAATTGCATTCCAAATTTGAGTAGCTAAGTCGGGTCATGACACCTGGGTTATATTATAGAATGCTTCGGGTAGTGGTTGAAGAGGGATGTGTAGGATTTTTCAACAGAATCACTAGAAGAGACTATTACAGGGTCTATGTGAGATCGTGGGGATGTGCCTAGATTGATAAGTTGCATTGGTGAAACATGAACAATATCAGGTTATATTTTGGATGTAGAACAGCATGAGCAAATGGATTGAACTTCTGGGAGTGAGAGAACAGAGAATTCAGATGACTAAATTTTTAAGCAACTCCTGTGTGATGGTGCCAATTGACATGACATTGACATATGGAGGAAGAATATACTTAGGACACATGAAAAGTTCTTATTGGTCCAGTAAGTTTGAGACACCTACTGGCAACTCAACAGAAGATGTTAAGTAGGCAATTTGCATATATTGTGCAGCAGTGAAAACCAGGCAACACTTAGACATCACAGTAAGAGCTTGCTTCAGTCTCTGCTTTGATTAACTGCTGCATGGTAACAAGGATGTTACATCAGGTTTTGCTGCCATAGAATATTTTCTTTCTGATAATGGCATGCAGTAGTCTTTGATATCTGTAAGAGGCATTCATTCTCTATGGGGGTTCTACATGATGGCCTCTTTTGCTTGGCTTTTCTTAGTGTTCACAGTGTTTTCCCCCAAGCACTATTTCCTATGCTCTGGATTTAAGAAATGGGAGATCATCAGAGGAGGAGTGAAGCCTCCCTGATGCCCACAAGAGGCATGGACCTCTTGTTCAATGATATTTTCCCTTTTAATACCTGGATAAGCTCTACGAAGACAACACTGCATTGCTCAGCATCCAAGGCTTGGAAATCTCACGGGCCCTTCTCTGTCCCCTTCTGCCATTTCATCACATCCTCCCTAACTGCCTGTTGCATCAACTTCACAAAAAAATCTCCTATGATTTCCCACTTTTGCTTGGTATTTGATAAGGCTCATGTTCAAATTATAAGAGCAATTCCTTCAGTGCTCTGAACTCAGGAAATAATGACTCCAAATGCTATCCCTCTCCTATGGAAAGGTGAGGATCTAGGGATAAACCTCTACTTAAAAAACTCTGCCACCTCTAAAAAAGCTACTTACTCCTTTTTATAATCCTTTCATATACGTAGCATGATGTGCTACCTGTCTTACAAGTCCTGCTCTGATACTGAAATTTAAAAAATGAAGAATGATAAGAAGGATCACTTCAGCCTAGGAGTTTGAGGTTGCACTGAGCTATGATCTCATTACTGCGCTCCAGCTTGGACAACAGAGTGAGACCTTTTCTCTTAAAAAATAAAATAAAATAAAATTATTGAGATGTATAAAAAGATGAAGAAGTTTATGTCTGTTATTCTAATATTTGATTTGTTTTTGCAGTAAAGCAAGATGTAGAAAATGAACTTAACATATAGTGAATACCATAGTTTTATACAAGTATGAAGTTCAAGGGAAAATTTAGGATTACAGTGATAGACAAAAATGTTAGCAGAATACGGATGATTCTTAAAGTCTGGGGAATTGGAGAGTACGCTGGGGTAAAGAGTACATGCTCATGAAAGAACCTGCTCATAGGTAAGTCTCAGAACGATGGAATTAAATGGTTTTAATAGAAGAAGGAGTCATAAAATTGCATCAAAAGTGAGAGATTAATGAACCAGAAGGCATCCAGACAGTGTGGAATTTTAGGATCCCATGAAATGCCTCTTATAGGAAACATCAAAATTTATATTTTTGTTGCTAAGATGCTGAATAATACTAGGATAAGAAGAGAATTTGGCAGGGTTGAAGTTCAATTTATTAACCTATTTGTGGAAGGAACGACAGTATGATAATAGAGTGGTGAATAAAACTTAACATTATATTGTTTGGTGAGGCAGATAATAAATTCAGCAAAATATAAAATATGCTATGTGGCTATAAGATTATGAAGAAAAATAAAGCAGGAAAAGGGGATAGGCAATACAGGGAGGAGATGAATTATTAACTGCACTAGTTAGAGTAACAATTAATTAATAACTGATCCTAAAAGTAGGAGAGAGAGCCAGACAGTATTTCAGCATAAAAGATTACCAAGTGCAAGAGCTTTGGTTTTCCCTAGAGTCATTTAAGTAAAATGGAATGGATAGAAGCCAATGGAGAAGGGGTTAAAAAGAAATAGTTATTTCCAGAAATGTTGTTTTATTTATTGATTTATGTTTTGAGATAGAGTCTCACTCAGTAACCCTGGTTGAGT
>CAUYRH010016766.1:0-13768 GCA_963574655.1 Perodicticus potto | reverse complement strand
ATAGAGTGCTGTAGCATCACAGCTCACAGCAACCTCCAATTCCTGGGCTCAAGCGAGTCTCCTGCCTCTGCCTTCCAAGCAGCTGGGACTACAGGAGCCCACCACAACGCCTGGCCATTTTTTGGTTGCAGCCGTCATTGTTGTTTGGAGGGTCCAGGCTGGATTCGAACCCGCCAGCTCAGGTGTACATGGCTGGCGCCTTATCCCGTTGAGTCACAGGCGCCAAGCCTTTTTTTTTTTTTGGAGAGTGCTTTTTTGTAAGCTTTCTTGATATATCATGTATGCATATGTTTTAATGTATTCTACATTGCCTTAAAATAATTTTTTTAAACTTACTCAAATTGGGCCGGACGTGGTGTCTCACACCTGTAATCCTAGCACTCTGGGAGGCCAAGGAGGGTGGATTGCCTGAGCTCATGGGTTCCAGACCAGCCCAAACAAGAACAAAACCCTGTCTCTAAAAAATAGCCGGGTGTTGTGTTGGATGCCTGTAGTCCTAGCTACTCAGGAGGCTGAGGCAAGAGAATTACTTGAGCCCAAGAGTTTGAGATTGCTGTGAGCTATGATGCCATGGCACTCTACCAAGGGTGACAAAGTAAGACTTTGTTTCAAAAAAAAAAAAAAAAGGATTCAAATCTTCCTGAATTTTGTAAATGATTGTTTCTTACTATTTTTATTAGCATGTTACCTTGTTCAGGGCGGCACCTGTGGCTCATTGAGTAGGGCGCCGGCCCCATATACCAAAGGTGGAGGGTTCAAACCCGGCCTCTGCCGAACTGCAAAAACTTCAAAAAACTGAAAAATAGCTGGGCGTTGTGGTGGGTGCCTATAGTCCCAGCTACTTGGGAGGCTGAGGCAAGAGAATTGCCTAAGCCCAGGAGTTGGAGGTTGCTGTGAGCTGTGTGACGTCATGGCACTCTACCAAGGGCAATAATGTGAGACTCTGTCTCTACAAAAAAAAAAAAGATGTTACCTTGTTCAAAGATTGAGAATTCCAAGTAAGAACTCAACTAATGAGGCTGATAATGGCTTACACCTATAATCCTATCAGTCTTGGAGGCTGAGACAGATGGATCACCTGAGCTCAAGTGTTCAAGACCAGCCTGAGTAAAAGCGAGTCTCCGTCTCTACAAAAATAGAAAAGCCTAGCCTGACATTGTGGTGAGTGCTTATTGGCCCAACTACTTGGGAGACTGGCGATTGCTTGAGCCCAAGAGTTTGAGATTGCTCTGAGCTAGGATGCCATGGCACTCTACCCATGGTGACAGAGTGAGACTCTATCTCAGAAAAAAGAAAGAAAGAAAGAAAATTTTAAAAAGAAAAAAAAAATGGGCTCAGCGCCTGTACTCAGTGGTTAAGGCGCCAGCCACATACAACAAGCCAGGCAGGTTTAAAGCCAGATTGGGCCTGCTAAACCACAATGATAACTGCAACAACAACAAAAAAGTAGCCAGGTATTGTGGCAGGTACCTGTAGTCCCAGCTACTTGGGAGACTGAGGCAAGAGAATTGCTTAAGTCCAAGAGTTACAGGTTGCTGTGAGCTGTGATGCCAACTCTACCAAGGGTGACATAATAAGACTCTGTCTCAAAAAAAAAAGAAAAAAAAATTTAACCAGATGATGTGGCAGGTACCTATGGTCTTGGCTACTCGGAAAGCTGAGGCAAGAGAATCGCTTGAGCTCAGGGGTCTGAGGTTGCTGTGAGTTAGGCTGACGCATACTCCAATGCCACAGCGATGGAGTGAGACTGTCTCAAAACAAAGAAAAAAGTTAAAAAAAAAAAAACTCAACTGATGGGTGAAAATGGAGAATGGAATTAAAAGTAGCAAAACTTCTGCTTTAGGTAAAAGAAGAGAGTGAAGAAAGAATAGAACAGACATGGGGAACTTTCAGTTGGTCACTTAACAACCTAGGGAAAATGGGAAAAGAAGAAAAGAACAAGAAAGGGAATTATAAAAATTTTGCCATAAAAATATTGAAGAGATAGAAGGAGAACAGTCAGAATAACAGACCTGGGGTCATATCTAAGGGAAATATTCCTAGCCTTTGGTTGTCTTGGGGAGGTTCCCTGCCATACATGTCGGAAGACCACAGACAAGAAAAGGAAGTAGAAAACGGTATTGAAGTGAAGGTACCCTCTTTGTAACCTCCCTTCCTTGGAAATAGAAGTGACTCAGGGAGATGGATGAAGATAAATAAACACTTCCTTGGAACTGTTTCTGTCTTAGCCAAGATCTGCAGCTGCTTTCTGCAGAACCCCATGTGATTGGTTCATAATCTGACAGGGTCTATCTCCTATGTTTCTACAGATATTTCACGTACTTGGGTTGTTGCCTTATCTGCTGCCTTGGTTCCCCTACTCTGTTCCTCATGACTGTGGGCAAGGCCTCCGTCCATTTCTTTTTTTTTTTTTCCTTTTTTACCTCCATCCATTTCTGTAAGGAAATTTGTTGATAGCGTTTTGTCTCTTGTGTAGTTCTTCTTTTGACCATCTCAATTCTTACCTATATCTGTGCCTATTATTTTTGCCTTAGTCTTTTATTTTTCTTTCTGCACTCTTTCCCATTCTGCTTCTGTCACTGCTTCTTTCTACCATCATCTATGACAGTGCCATCCCCATAGCAGTTTCTCTTTGGGGAAGAATCAGGGAAGGAAATGAGGGAGCTAGACTAGATGGGCAAAGAGAAACTGGATTGAAGTTGGAGGGTAACCTTTTGAATTGATTACTGGAATAGAGTATAGACAAACAATGTAGATTGATACCAGTCAAGTTACCACAAAACCCCAAGGGAATACAAATTGCATATCTAAATCCACTCCCTGCTGGTAAAACTCTTTTAGCAAAGCCTGTCTTTCTTTTCATTTCTTTGCTTTCTTTCTTTTCTTTTTTTTTTTTTTTTTTTGAGACAGAGTCTCACGCTGTTGTCCAGGGTAGAATGCCATGGTATCATAGCTCACAGCAAACTCAAACTCTTGTGCTCCGCAGAACCCCTAGCTCAGTGGTTAGGTCACTAGCCCAATACTGGGAGACAGGTGGGTTCCAACCCGGCCTAGGCCTGCTAATCGACAATGACAACTGCATCAAAAAAATAGCTGGGTGTTGTGGCAGGCACCTGTAATCCCAGCTACTTGGGAGACTGAGGTAAGAGAATCGTTTAAGATCAAGAGTTAGAGGTTGCTGTGAGCTGTGATGCCATGGCACTCTACTAAGGGTGACATAGTGAGACTGTCTCAGCCTCCCAAGTATCTGGGACTACAAGCACCTGCCCAAACGCCTGGCTAATTTTTTCTATTTTTCAGAGACCGGGGTCTCTCACTCTTACCTAGGCTGGTCTTGAACTTCTAAACTAAAGCAATCCATCTGCCTCAGCCTCCCAGAGTGCTATGATTATAGGCATGAGCCACCTCACCTGGCAACCAAATCCTTTCTGTTGTATGTTAACCTGTCATCTGTTTTCCCCTTCCCAATCAATCAATATGGTGATCTATATTGACCATTCTTTCTTTCTGTTTCTAGGTTTCATCATTCTTATACATGTGTGGTTTCTTTTTCCTTCTTTTCCTTTTCTATCTCTCTCTTTTTTTTTAAGGCTAGTCAAGTGGAGCAGTTATATTTACAGGATGAAGAGAGTTGAGCCACCTGTCACTGTCAGCCAATATGCAAAGACGGGACTAGGTCCTCCAAACTTTGTCAGAAGTCCAGTGATTCTGGAGAATAGTGAGAGTAGCCTCTCCAAAACTATTCTGTTTTTCCATTTCCAAAATCACAGTTTTATACATAAAAGTTTAAAGCAAAGACCACATTAACTTATGTATTTATACACTCTCAAGCTGTCACCCTGTGTAAAGTATTGTGGCATCACAGCTCACAGCAACCTCCAACTCTTGGGCTCAAGAGATCCTCTTACCTCAATTGTTCTATTTTTAGTAAAGACAGGGATCTCGCTTTTTGCTCAGCCTGGTCTCAAACTCCTAAGCCCCCCCGCCAAAAGAATAACAGAACCCATTGATCACAGAGTCATATAGTGGTTTCCTCTGGAGAAGGAGGCTATAGACTGGAACTAGCACAAGGAAACCTTTTGGGGAGCTACAAGTATTCAAGAATCTAGATCTTGATGAGGTAATGGTTGTAAAAGTGAAGGTAGATGGAACTTTCTACCCAGGTATAAATTTAAGATTAGTGTATTTTTACTTGCTTTACTATATGTGTACTTCAGTAGAAAAGAAAAGTAACAGGCTGGGCAAGATGGCTTACACCTATAATCCTAGCACTCTGGGAAGCCTAGGCAGGTGGGTTACTTAAGCTCAGGAGTTTGAGACCATTCTAAAGAAGACTGAGACCCTGTCTCTAAAAATAGCTGGGGTTGGCTTGGCACCTGTAGCTCAAGCAGCTAAGGCGCCAGCCACATACACCAGAGCTGGCAGGTTCGAATCCAGCCTGGGCCTGCCAAATAACAATGACAACTACAACCAAAAAATAGCCGGGCATTGTGGTGGGTGCCTGTAGTCCCAGCTACTTGGAAGGCTGAGGCAAGAGAACCGCTTAAGCCCAGGAGTTGGAGATTTCTGTGAACTGTGAAGCCACGGCACTCTACCCAGGGCAACAGCTTGAGGCTCTGTTTAAAAAATAAAAAAATAAAAATAAAATAAATAAAAATAGCTGGGGTTTGTGGCCGGCACATGTAATCCCAGCCACTCAGGAGGCTGAGGTAAGAGAATTACTTGAACCCAAGAGTTTGAGGTTGCTGTGAGCTATGACACCATGACACTACCAAGGGTGGCGAAGTGAGACTCTGTCAAAAAAAAAAAAAGAAAGAAAGAAAAGTAAAAGACATGCATAAAAGAAAAAAACTCACTTTCAATTCTAACACCCCTACAAGACGAATTATTTTTCTTGAAATTTTCAGTTCTTCCAGTTTCAGCACTATTAAAGAGGTTCAGTTTTCTAATTTGAACTTCTGATGAATGAATTTAGAGGTCATGTCCTTATTCAGAGTTGATGATCATATATCAGTTTTTAGACTTGAGCAACATGGCAGTAAAGAGAAGTGGAAACCCTGTGTCACCGGTTCAGGAAGAGGACCAGGTTTACATCAACATTGCAAAAAATCTGGGTTGGGTTGTTTGGGGTTTTTTTTCTTCTTCCTTTTCTTATTTTCATCTTTGTTTCTCCTTCCTCTTACCTTTCTTAGGTTGATTTTTTTTTTTAACTTTTTAAAATTGTTTTTATTAAATCATAGCTGTGTACATTAGTGCAATCAAGGGGTACATTGTGCTGGTTGCATATACAATCTGAACTATTTTCATCAAACTGATTAACATATCCTTCATGGCATTTTCTTAGTTATTGTATGAAGACATTTGTATTCTGCATTTAGTAAGGTTCACCTGTACCCTCTATGCCTTTGGGGAGGAGAAGGTCTTCAAATTTTCTTCAACTCTCTTCAGTAGCCAACTTTTCCATCCTTTCTAATATGTCTCATTAAACTCAATGATCTGGGGGTGGGGCTATGCCTGTGGCTCAGTGGGTAGGGCGCTGGTTCCATGTACTAAGGGAGGGAGGTTCAAACCAGGCCCTGGCCAAAATGCAACAAAGAAAAACAGCTGGGCGTTGTGGTGGGCACCTGTAGTCCCAGCTACTGGGGAGTCTGAGGCAAGAGAATCGCCTAAGCCCAGGAGTTGGAGGTTGCTATGAGCTGTGATGCACTCTACCAAGGGAAATAAAGTGAGACTGTGTCTCAAAAAAAAAAAAAAACAAAAAACAAAACAAAACTCAAGGATCTGTGCTGACATTTTCTTTTATGAGTCTATTCCAAGGGTTCACATCCTGTCTGCTGCCCAAGGAGTCTTTCAATAGCCTTTATCCACATCCACTTGTTTTGGAAATAGTGCCTGCAGCTTTCCCCTCACTGTGATTAGAGCATGCCCCTCCCAGGTTGCCAGGAAATTCGTTTTCCTAACAAAAAAAGAGAGTTTCCTCACCAGCTTTTTACTTGGTAGCAACTCTGAGTATGATGTGTTTCATGTGCCTTCAGCCTTCCTCAGGAAAACGTAAACAAAGAAAACAATTTTTTCAGGAAGGATCAGTGAGTCAGTTGACCAAGTAGTCTAAGGGTCTAAAAAGGTGAGGGTTACGGATTGGATTATCAGAAATGTATAAGTGGCTAAATACAGTGAAGGGAAAGGGGGAAGTTTTTTAATTAAAAATTGTTTTTAGAGGCAGCGCCTGTAGCTTAGTGGGTAGGCTCCGGCCCCATATACCAAGGGTGGCGGGTTCAAACCTGGCCCGGCCAAACTGCAATGAAAAAATAGCCAGGTGTTGTGGTCCCAGCTACTCTGGAGGCTGAAGCAGGGGAATCGCCTAAGCCCGGGAGTTAGAAGTTGCTGTAAGCAGTGTGACACCATGGCACTCTACCGAGGGCGATAAAATGAGACTCTGTCTCTACCAAAAAAAAAACGTTGTTTATAATTGTTTAACACAATCATTGGTCTTTTGAGAGAATTAGATGCATCACCACTATCTTACAACTGACCCATTAATCTTGTAGCTTCATCGACATTAACTGGTTTGGCTTTCATGACCCTGCTGAGAAATCGATTCTTTCTGCACAGGTTCAAGAAAAAGGCCTTTTGAAAAGTGTGCTTTTTGTTTATTATGAGACGTTCCTTTTGTATATTTACAAAAGCTTTATTCATTTTGTTAACGTTTTTATCATTCGAAATGTTTATCTTCTTAAGATTAGTCCTAACTGGTTCTGCTTTGTTTTTAGCTGGTTATGTGAAATACATTTCTGGACTTCTGCCCTCTTAATTTGTTTCTTGGCCATTGTCTTTGATATCCCTGTTCTAAGGTCCATCTGCACCTAATTTTCTTTTTTCTTTTTTCAGACAGAATCTCACTTTGTTGCCCTTGGTAGTGTTATGGCATCATAGCTCACAGGAGCAACCTCAAACTCTTGGGCTCAAGTGATCCCTTGCCTGAGCCTCTGGAGTAGCTGAATCTACAGGCACTGACCACAACTCCCAGCTATTTGGAGCGGGGGGTCGGTTGGGGAGTGGGTGTTAGGTTAGTGGTGGGGATCTTGCTCAGACTGGTCTCTGAACTCCTGAGCTCAGGCAGTCTGCCTGCCTTGGCCTCCCAGAGTGCTGGGATTACGTGAGCCACAGCCCCCGGCCCCAATTTAAAACAAACAATCGGTGGAGGGACTGCAAAAGTATGCGTCTCATTAAACTGAGTTGCCCTAGTTTGTTATTTTTAGTTCTTACAAGTTATTTAGCAAATATTTGCCAATATATAAAAATAGTGAATGTATGAGGGGGAAAAAAACCTATGAAAAGTATGACTGAAAAACGAAAGAGTAACTACAACAAAAACCAGGGTACTGAGGGAATTTTCTGAGAAGATGCAAATTTATATGCTGATTGGGGTAGTGGTTACACGGGTATGCGTATCTCCCAAAAGTCATAGACCTGTACACCTAAAATATGCAAATTTTATTGTATACGTTTTGTACATGAATAAAATAGACCTTTAAAAAAATCAACGCGTTGCAGAGACATTACGAGGGGAAAGTGTTTGTAAAGATACGAAGCAATGTGGAATGTGAAATGTGGAAAAGAAAAAGAAAGGCTGGGGGGTGGAGGCGGGAGAAAGACCGACTAAAAAGGCACTATTGTCCGTGAGAAAGAGGGGCCGGGGACTGAGTCTGGTCCGGTGGTGTGGCGCAGAGAGGGACCTCTGAGGATTAGCTGCCTAGAACAAAACATCTGCCTTCAAGGCAACATCTCTGAATAACCTTCGCAGCTCCCTAGAGGGGCAGAGGATTCCTGAAACTTACTACTGGGTCTAGCCCATCCGGGGCGGGCGCGCCCCGCCCCCGGCCCCGCCCCGCATCCCGCGCCGCGGAGGGGCGGCGAGCGCGGCTTCCCGTCGGCGCGGACGTGCTGCCTGGCACGGCGCCCGCGCTCGCATCCCGGCCGGCTGCTGCTCTCGCTCGGCTCCCCGCCGACCACGTGGCCGCCCAGCATCTTTCTTCAGTATCTGCTTCTGGTCTCTACCTCGGGCTAAGTTGGGCTAAATTGGACTGAGGGAAAGAGTTAAATGAAAAGAATGGAAGTGCAAATGTATAGGGAGGGCTTAGAATAAAATGACTGGAGTAAGGGAGAGCCTGCGTACTGCTGGGGGGAAAGGTGGACCGAGCTAGCGCCCAGAAAAAACGAGGAGAAAAGGGACTGTTTTGAACTACACGATACGCTGAGAAAGATATGGCAAGACTGGGAATGGAAGGGCAGTAAGAATAATTGAAGTGTCCAAGAAGAGAAGAATTGTATGGGGAAATGGAGAAAAAGCAAGGTGCACACATAGTTTATTTTGCACTCTGGGAGGCTGAGACAGGTGAATTTACTGAGCTCACAGGTTCCAGACCAGCCTGAGCAAGAGCGAGATCCCATCTCTAAAAATAGCCGGGCGTTGTGGCGGACACCTGTAGTCCAGCTACTCGGGAGGCTGAGGCAAGAGAACCGCCTAAGCCCAGGAGTTGGAGGTTGCTGTGAGCTGTGTGACGCCACGGCACTCTACCAAGGGCGATAAAGTGAGACTCTGTCTCTACAAAAAAAAAACTTTGCAAAGTCAAGATATATTTTATAGTCAGAATTTTTGCACAAAGTCATCCTCTCTAATTACAGCATGTGCATTACATATACACATATACAATGTACCATCAAATAGTTGCTGACCTCAAAAAGAGGAGGGCCAGGTGCGGTGGCTCACACCTGTAATCCTAGCACTCTGAGAGGCTGAGACAGGTGGACTGCCTGAACTCAGGAGTTCCAGACCCGCTGAGCAAAAGCCAGACCCTGTCTCTATAAAATAGCTGGGTGTTATAGTGGGTGCCTATAGTCCCAGCTACTTGGGAGGCTGAGGCAAGAGAATTGCCTAAGCCCAAGAGTTGGAGGTTGCTGTGAGCTGTGTGACCACACGGCACACCACCGAGGGCGATAAAGTGAGACTGTCCTTTAAAAAGAAAAACGAGTCAAACGTCAAATTTTTGGCTTTGGGGGCCGCACAGTCCTTGCCATAACTACCTAATCTGCCATTATGGTGCCAAAGTAGCTATTGACAGTATCTTACTTTGATTCTTTCCCCCAACCATTTAAAAACCATTCTTAGGGCTCAGCGCCTGTAGTTAAGCGGCTAGGGCGCCAACCACATACACCAGAGCTAGCAGGTGAATCCAGCCCGGGCCTGCCAAACAACAATGACAACTACAACCAAAAATGAGTGGGGCGTTGTGGCAGTCGCCTGTAGTTCCAGCAACTTGGGAGGCTAAGGCAAGAGAATCGTTTGAGCCCAGGAGTCTGAGGTTACTGCCAGCTATGACTTCAATGATTTCATAGCACTATATGGGGGACGACAAAATCAGACTCTGTCTCAAAAACAAACAAACAAAATTCCTAGTTCATGAGTTGTTAAAAAAACAGGTGTTGGACTGGATCTGGACCCAGTGTCAGACCAGTTTGCAGATCGTTGGTCTAAATGAATAGAAAGGTAATCAGCTCTGCAAAGGGCACTCACCCTTTTTTCTCTTTGATATTTCTTGTTGGTACAGAAAACACTGATAAGTAGCAAAAGCTCTCCCCTCCCCCAAGCCTCCCTGCCTGCCATTCTCCTCTTCCCTTCACCTATAAGGATCTTCTCTATAGAGCCTAAGAATAGGATCTTTACTGAGCCAGTGAGGGAAGATGCCTCCTTTTTCCTACAACCCTTTAAAAGCCACTTATCATCAGCCTCCAGATTTTTTGCACCCAAGCCAGGCTTCCTGTTTATGATAAGGTGCTTGAGAAGGGAGCAAAACCAGGCCTCATTTCTAAGGCTAAAGGGGCTGTGGTTAGAGATGGGGAAACTCTGGCTATCCCTGACACTTTCTTCATAAACTTCAGTGACTGTATCTTTTAATCTATAGGAATATAGTACAATACAGTCAGTCAACTAGTTCTGCCCCAAATTATGAGTCCTTGAACAAATTACTTCTAGGTTTCTTAGGGTAAATCAAGATGGTAATACCAAATTTAAAATATTGCTATAAATTGCAAATAAAAAACTGACACTGAATAACAGCTCTAATTTATCAAGTACCTACTATTACTACCACTACAGAGAAGAATATTTCTGTGATGATTTGTTTGATATGTAATGGAGAATCCTCCTAATAGGTAATTGGAGAATCTTTGGAGTATATCAATTTAGAGCCTTAAAAGGAATATGGAGGCTCAGCGCCTGTGGCTCAATGGGCTAAGGCGCCAGCCACGTACACCTGAGGTGGCGGGTTTGAATCCAGCCCGGGCCTGCCAATCAACAATGATGGCTGCAACCAAAAAATGGCCAGGCGTTGTGGCGGGTGCCTATAGTCCCAGCTACTTGGGAGGCAGAGGCAGGAGACTCGCTCGAGCCCAGGAATTGGAGGCTGTTGTGAGCTGTGATGCCATGGCACTCTATCCAGGGTGACAGCTTGAGGCTCTTTCTCAAAAAAAAAAAAAAAAAGAATATGGAGTGAGGAAATGGCTATTTAAACTTTAATCCATGACTTGCAATAACTTCCATATCTCTGAATATACATTCAGCCATGAATTAAATGGATGTTTGTTTTATTTTTTAATGTGACACTTATGTGGCATTTGCATTTGGTATACCAGACACTATTTTAATTACTTTATACATATTAATAGATTTACTTTATTCTATTAACTAATTTCATAAAGTAGACAAGGAAACAAAAGCACAGTAGGCTGAATGACTTTCCCAAGACCACACAATGTAAGTGGCAGAGCTAAGATTGAAACCTGGAACATCTGGCTCCACAATCTGTATGCTTGGCACTTGCTTTAAAATAATTTTTAAAACAGAGAGAAATGAAAAGTAAAAAATTAATACATAAACCCAACCGCTAGAATTTAAGCTTCATGCAAACAGGGAATAGAGTTCCCCTACCAGCTCCACCAGAGCACTCTCACTGTCTATTATAAAATTGGGTCTGGCAACATTGTAGATCTGTATAAATGAATGAACAGATCTGTATCTCCTGTGGATTTTTCAGGCCATTTGTTTTTCTTCCTCTTACTAATGTGTTTGTCTATTGCTGCCTATGTGTATTGATAGTAAGGTGAGAGAAAGCCAGAGAATATTAAGGTAAGGTTCAAAGTCCTTAAGAGCCACTTGTTAAGGTATGAGTTGTTTTTCTTTTTTAGACAGAGTCTCAGTATGTTGCCCTCGGTAGAGTGCTGTGGTGTCACAGCTCATAGCAACCTCCAACTCTTGGGCTTAAGTGATTCTCTTGCCTCAGCCTCCCAAGTAGCTGGGACTATAGGCGCTCACCACAGCACCTGGCTGTTTTTTTGTTGCAGTTGTCATTGTTCTTTGGCAGGCCAGGCTAGGTTTGAACCTGCCAGCTCCAGTGTTTATGGCTGGCGCCCTAGCCGCTGAACTACAAGCGCCGAGCCATGTTAGCTTATGGGTTTTAATGGATTTTCTCTTTGCTGTGAATTTTGTAAAAACATTAGGTCTGGTCAGGAAGCTCATGCCTGTAATCCTAGCACTCTGAAAGTCCAGGGCAGGTGGATTGTTTGAGCTCAGGAGTTCCAGACCAATGTAAGCAAGACCCCAAGAACAAGACCCCATCTCAAATAAAAAATAGAATAACTAAAAAATAAAAAAAAAATAGAAAAACTATCCAGTTGTAGTGGTGAGTGCCTATGATCTCAGCTACTTGGGAGGCTGAGGCAAGAGGATCACTTGAGCCCAAGTTTAAAATTGATGTGAGCTATGATGCCAACTTAGATTGTAGTTGTTACTTCCCCATGTTTGAACTTAAACAGTTATAGGATTTTAGGGTCAGGCCATCATAGTCAACACTTATTGCACCCATTTTTTTTTTCTTTTTTTTTTTTGAGACAGCTGTTATGTTGGGTAGAGTGCCCTGGTGTCATAGCTCACATCAACTCAGGCTCAAGCAATCCTCTTGTCTCAGTTTTTCTATTTTTAGTAGAGACAGGGTCTCTCTTTTGCTCAGGCTGGTCTCAAACTCGTGAACTCAAGCAATCCACCCACCTCAGCCTCACCAGAGTGCTAGGATTTACAGGCATGAGCCACCGCGCTGGCCTGCACCCATTTTTTAAATAGATACATACTCATTTAGTAACTTTGCATCAAGCCATGCAAGAAGTTCTCAGGATTCTGCACTCCCATGAGATTGTGCAGATTCATTCCAAATAGAGAAAGTGAACCAAAGAGGATGAAGGAAAATAGAACAATGAGGGAGGTAAAGATATTGTCTGTATCCCTAGGTAGCACATCAACATGAAAATAAATTCCTTAGGAGGAGGAGGTGGAAGAGAGAAGTAGAAGAATAAAGAAGAGGGAGGCTTTGAGTGATGGAGCTGGTCACTTTGGAGATTCTGGACGGTCTACAGCGCACGTCTGCACTGGCTTACGCAGCCTCTTACAAATGCAGGCAGGCGGGGCTAACCTACCGGGTAGGCACAGACGGGAAGAGATTCTTTGGTTCCTGCGCCCGCCTCATCCAAATATTTCTGTGACTGTCCTGTCCAACTAGAGGCTGAAAGTAAGAAGGTCGGCAGCCTGTTATTTGTGAAAAAGATGTGTAAGTTAAGAAAGCTGATTTCTCACTACATAGAAAGATTGATTGATGCTTGTAAATGAAGCATATATAGTAGAATAGGCATCAAATTATGTTTTTACTACAAATACACTGTCTAGAACACCAGATAACACATAATACGTAGTGGATAAAATTTGTTAAATGTATGTAGTATGGAAGGTTGGATAAAGAGAATATGAATACATGATTCTCACATAGCCTAAGAGAGCTTCGTCTCTGCTGCTTCACATCTTTCTCTTTGAAATGCTAAAGACAATTGCTAAATATTCCAGTGAGCAATTGAAACAATGAAGGTGAATGAAGAGTTTTAGTCTCTAGTTCTAGTTCTGAGGATTGTAGTACTTTTTGCTTAAGTACCCTAATGGGGCACAATTATTCTTACACTCAGAGGGGACCACTTGCTTTTAACCTTCTTTTGCCTGGAGAGAATTGGAGCCTCTGGCCTGAAAAGAGCTTACCCTTTGTGACTCCACCTGGAGCTCAGCCAATCCCTAAAAGTGGGAAGAGAACTGCTGTGAGAGCAACCCCCACTTGCAGTTTCCTTAGTGCGGGTCCTGTGATGACCCAGGAGGCAAGGATTCTTCTCCTCCCCCTTCCTACTTCTTTCAATGGTTGGCCACCCTGCTATTCTCTGAGACTGTAATAAAAACAAATTGTGGTCCTTTCTCCAAAAAAAAAAAGTACACTGAAATACAACATCTGCATTTACTTGCGGGGGGTGGGGGGGGGGAAGGGTTATGTATGTATTTGCCTACTCCATCAGAAAACCTCATGTTAATAACCCACAACATTGGAGCTTTAATCTTTTTCCCTTAGAGAACTTAATGTGTGTGTTTACATATACATATTTTTTCCTTTTTTTTTTTTTTTTTAAAACAGTCATATCTCTCTGCAACCTCAAATTCAACCAATTCTCCTGCCTCAGCCTCTGGAGTAGCCAAGACTACAAGCGCATTCCACTAGGGTCTGCGTGATGAATATTTTCTGGGACATTAAACTCTGGGGGGCTGGAGGGTCGACAAAATTAAGGAAGAGCCCTGTTAAAAGAACATAGACGTTTAATTATGACACATTACATTGAAAAGTGTCCACCG
>CAUYRH010016764.1:0-72293 GCA_963574655.1 Perodicticus potto | reverse complement strand
TGTACTATAACTGGGTTTTAGCCTTCATATGAAAGCTATAGATTAGCTTCATAGTAGGGCTGAGTACATTGGATACTTTCATACACAAATTGTTGACATATGTCTGAGTCTACTTCTGGGCTCTGCTTTAATATCCTTTGTCTATTTATCTACTCTAGTGCCCAAACCATATTACCTTAAATTCCACAGCTATACATTAAGACTTGATAGATGGAAGAACAAGATTTCTACCTAGAAGAGCATCTTGACTTTTTTAAACCTTTGCTTAGCCATACGAATTTCAGAATCAGCATCAAGTAATACACACACATACGCACAGGCATGCACAAATACACATACTTACTGAGATTTACATTTTTGTGATGCTGAGTTTTTCTAATCCGTGGACTTTGTATAGTACTCCACTTATTTTGGTCTCCTTTACATTTTCTCAATATGTTTTTGTAAACTATTTTTATATACAGAGTTCTTTCATTTCTTAAATTTACTTGTAGGACTTTGATATTTTCTATACTATATTCGAATATTTTCTCTATTTGATTCTGGCATGTAGAGATATGATCTTGTTATATTGAACTATAACCAGAACATCTTTCTTTGGATTCCTGCCATTCCTTCAGCTTTAGCATGTTATGGATTAAACTTATCATTTTTCTTTCTAAGTCACCATGTTGCTAAATCTCTTAATGTGTATCAGACATTAAGCAAATGTTTATTAAACAACAATTATATGCTAAGTAACATGCTAGATTGGGGATATTTTGGGAAATAAGAAAAATAGACTCTGTCTTTGTGAACTTAAGTCTAGACAGGGTATAGAGACATTTACACAACATATAATAAATATAGTATAAGTATTTGGATGAAGAAAGCAAAGATTTATGTGAAAGGACCTTCTAACTCAGATATTTGTATCTGGTAACTTTGATAAAATCACTACCAATTTTAATAACTGATTGAGTTATTTTTGATGTGGTATGTACACAATCATATTGTCTGTAAATGATGATAGTTTTCCCATATCTATTGAGTGTATCATATTACTTTTTTCCTTTAGTCTATAAACATAGTGGATTATTTCAATTGATTTTATGATGTTTGGTTGTTTGAAAGTGGTAATTTGGGGGTATAGCATCAATTTTTATGAGTGAGAGTGATCTGCAATTTTCATTTTTTTTGCTGTCTTTGATAGGTTTTTGTATCAACTTTATACTTGCTTCATAAAATGAATCAAGTAGTATTTTTTCTTTTCACTAGGGAAATTTAGGTGAAAAAAATTGTACTTTGATTTTTGTCATACTCATAAAAAAACATGTAACTTTGGGTGGTGCCTGTGGCTCAAAGGAGTAGGGGGCCAGCCCCATATAGGGAGGTAGCAGGTTCAAACAGAGCCCTGGCCAAAAACTGCAAACAAACAAACAAACAAAATATATATATATGTTTACTTGCAGATTTATAGGCAGATTTTTATTAAAATTAATGGGTTTTCTAATTTCCAAACATTTTATTTAATTTTTTTTGGAAATTTACAACTGTCATCTGAATTTTCAAATTTATTTACATAAAATTATTTATTTCTTACATTATATTTTACCTACTCTTTTAAAAAAAGTTTATCTCTTTAGAGGTTTGTCACTTTACTCATTTCAGAAAATCAACTTTCATCTTTGTTTTTCTTTTATATCTGTAGTTACTTTTCTGTTATTTTGTGGTGTTTTTTCTCTTATATTCTTTCTTTTACATTTTGGTTTATGTTTCTGCTCCTTTCCTACTGCTAATGGATTATTTAAATCATCAACTTACAATTTTTCAGTTCTTTTTTCTTTTTTAATATAAATATGTAAGGTCATAAATTTCCTTCTAAGCGCTGCTTACACTCTAAGTAAGCTTGATTTTAAAATGTGATATGTGGCTGGTCCGAAGGAGTGAGGTATCTCACTTAATTGTTCACAGTCAGTTACAGACTGAACTCCCTGTTCTGTTCTTTCCCCCTTTCTCACTACTGCACTTGACCAGTCTTTAAACAAAAATGTGATATGTGGTATTATCAGTTCTAAAAGTTTTCTGAATTTTTGCATGATTACCACTTTGAAGTTATTGGATGTGTATTCCTCAATTTCTAAACCTATAGAACCTTTCTGACTAACATTATTATTTATTTCTAGCCTAACAGCATTGTTGTTCAAGAAAGAGGGTGATATACAACTCTTCAAGATTTTTACATACTTGTTTTACTGTTCAGTAAGTGATCACTCATTTCTAAATGTCCTTTTGTACTTGGAAAGAATTTGTAAGTGTTTATAATTCTGAAGTGCAGTTTTCCATGCAGGGCTTCTAGGTCATGTTTTCTAATTGTATTGTTGAAATTACTTATATCCATGCTAATTTTTTTCATCCACTTATTCTCATTCTCTGAGATATATTTAAAATTCCTACTATTTTTATTTATTGTTAAGTACATGAGAATTTAAAATTATATATTTCTGGTAGTTTTGTCTTTTTATGAAGTAGTATCCTTTATTGTTAGCAAAGCTTTTGCCAATTTGATTAGTTTGTCTCATCAATATAATTCTACAGATTTTTTTCTTTTGACCACTATTGGTCTGTTTTATGCAATTGTAGCTGTGGCTGACACCCTGATTGGAGCTGCCTTGTGAGACCTTAAGGAAAGGATGGAGCCAAGCTGTGTCTAGATTCCTGACCCACAGCAACTGTGAAATAACAAATTTGTGTTGTTTTAAGTTGGTAATTTTTGGAAATTGTTTACAAAATATTAGAAAAATAATGTTGCCAGTCGGTACTTTTCATCCCTTCTGGAAAATTCTCAGCTGTTTTCTTTTCTCTCCTCCCACTCTCCTCTCTTTCAGAAACTTTGATTAAGCAAATATTAGGTCTTTTCACTCTGTTCCCTGTGACTCTGAATATATCTTATTTCCTACCTCTTGGTCTTTCTGCAATGCATTATGGGTAGTTTCTTCAGGTGTCTCTCCTAGGTCACTGATTCTCCGTATGTGTCTGTTCTGTGAATGTGTTATTCAGTCTTTAATTTTAATTACTGTATTTTTCATGTCTAGAAATTCTCATTGTTTCTTTTTCAAAACCACTTATTCATCTTTAGATAAAAATATTTCTGAAGTGTTTTTCATATTTCCTCACTCTCATTAGAGATGCAGGTGTGAGGCCTAAAAGGACCATTTCCCAGTTTATTCATATATAATATGATTTTCTCTTGTTTTCTAGTACAGATAGCACTGACTACACTCCCAACACACATACATACACTATGCACACACATAAAGTTTTCTAACTGTTTTCTACAATGAAAGTCACCATTATTAGAAATTTAGCTATGTCCTTATCAGACCACTGGACAGAATTCCCTCACTCTGGTCAAAGTTAAGGGACAAATTGTCAAACATACAAAAAGAAGAACTACACATAGCCATATGCTTGAGTAAAATTCCAAGTCGTGGGAAGAGTGTGTGTCAGCACCACTAGGACTGCTGTCTGTTATACATCTGGGGTGAAACTTCAGGTCAGCACAGAAATGTGAGGCTGGGTGAGGACTCCGTTCCCCTGGGCATGTCCTTGTTCTCTCCTTCTCTTTTTACCTTTTATAGTGCCTTTCTCTAGGCTTTATGGCCTCATTCATGACTAAGCTTCATAACATTTCCTTTGTAGAGAGAACACAGAAGAACTTACTTATAACAATGGAAGTCAGCATTTGTATAGTGAAAATCTAACTGGGAAACTGTATTTATAGTAACTTACGTTCACCTGACTTTTAAAAAAAGGTAACGCCTGGATCTGTGGGTAAAGTCACCTATTGACCCTTTAGGTACTCCCATCAGAGTCTGGAGTTCCTTATGGCCTAATTCCTTCATTAGGACAAGCTCAGCTAAGCTGCTCAGAACTACAAGAGAAAGAGACATGGAGTGTGTATAGAGAGCCCATCACAAAGTTCAGACACCATCCTCCACTGTCTTCTCTTTCAATTTCCTTCATGTCTGATATTTTTTTCCCTTACTCTTTTTAAGTTACTATATGTTGATTTTTTTTCCTATTTTTGCTTGTCTTTCTACCCTTGTCAACCTATACAATTATTTGATACTTGCAGAATAATTATGAGCATAGCCTATAATATTATTATTACTATTTCTACTTGGCATTGCCAAGAAACACTTTGAATAAGAACTAATAATTGCAGTTTTCACAAACATAGACTCATTATTTCTTCCCCAAATTTTCAAATTTGTTTTTACTAAAATATCCCCATGCTCATTGTAGTATTAGCAGTAACAAATGGTCACCTATTAACATTGTCCTGTTTCAGAATGAAACAAACCATAATAATCTAGGCCAAATTCTATTAAAGGGAGGAATTGTAAAATCATATAATGACTCTTTTAGGCAGACAAGGAACCATTAAATAAATTGTCACTCTAGATTTGGAAATGTCACCTTGTTGACCTGAAAGAATTCCTGTAATTCTGGAAGAACAATGTATTCCACACATTGTAAAGGCCAGTGTATATTAAAATAAGGGCAAATGTAAATTCATCTGTAATCCAAGATGAATCAATGTCATCATGGATTTGAGTCCTAGTTTTTATTCTTCATTTCCTCACTAGTGTGTAAATGTGGAAAATAAGAGGATGAGTGCTGCTGGAACCATTTAAATGAAGGGAACTAGGGCATAAGCTTGTCTCAAGGCAAAAATGATGACCTTGTCAACTGCTATCCAGCTTTCTACAAAAAGCTCTATTGCAATTTTCTAATGACCCCTTTGTGACTTTAAAATGTTAATGTAGCTTCCCTAAATACCTGACCTTCTCCTAGGGATTGATAACTTGATTCACCAAGTCTAACATTCTATATAATGTTAGACTTTTTCTATAAACCCAAGTAGTCAAATTATCCTAAATAATTAAAAGTGTATTGCACCAACTCCTCATCTCAAAGCTAAAAGTCTCAGTCAAAGCTAAATAGGCAATAAGTATTTTCATTATAAAATTAAATTTTATTACTCTTTTTGAATAATGTATTTAATATTAAAATCCCTGAATTTAATGTATATTTTATGTATAGTACCAATAACAAAACCAAATCTCTGATTGCTATTGCCATATTTAAATTAAAAAAAAAAAAAAGCAAGAAGTATAGGATGAGCTTTGGCTCAAGTGTATGAATCCTATTTTTTTCCTATTGGCTGTTTGCATGTAAACAGTTAAATTATTTGGCATCTTATCTTGGGGTTTTCTCCCTCCTTGCTACCAACTATCACAGGAAATTATTCTCCAGCTCGGTTCACTTTTTGTTTACAGTTTGATTTAATGAAATCTTAACAAGAGTAGTTGGTTTTCTAATGTAATTCCAATGAAAAGGATTGTAATTATTACCACTTTCAAATTTGTTGTAGCTTCGACATTTTTTGTCTTTATAATTTGGTACTTTCAAGTGAAATATTTTAATTATACATAAAATTAATAAAGGACAATTTATATTACCATTATATGTCAACTAGGTTGTCAGTTAATAAATAGAAGGCTGGATCCTTGATAGATATTTTTATAACAGGAACAATAATGAAATGACCATATAATCAATATCCAAAAAAAAGTCACTGAATCATAGCATATTGCCTCTTACCCAAAAACAACTATTGGGAAGTGACAAGTGGGAAAGAGTTGTATACCAGGAATTGGGTGCTCAGGCTTTTTGCACCAAAATGCATAGCCACAGCCTTTGTATAGGTGTGAGATTTGAATACTTATAGGAAAAGTATTGTACAAGAAAAAATTAGAAGTACACAGCCTCTGCCCACCAGGAGGCTGTACCTGAATGCTGAAATGACAACAATACAGACATGTAAGGGAGAAACCAGCGAGGCTGGATTGGGGAAAAGGAAATGGATATCCCATTTCTCTAGATATCCAAACTGTGATGAAGAAATAGACTGTATTGAAAGGAATATGACTTGGTGAGCTGCAAAATCTCCATATCTATAGTTGAGTCAATGTTTAAATTTTATTCAAATACTAGGGATAATACTTTTGTTTTCCTCTTTATTTGTTATTATCCTTTTACTATGGATAGAATAATATAGAATTTAAAACAACAAATTAGAAGGATATAATTTAATTTTCAAACATTTTGCCATACTTGCAAGCATATGTACCTATTCTTTACCTATTCTTTATTAATCTCATAAAAGAAAAAAGATGATTTCCGAAATCCAATGTTAAATTGGACTTTTCTCCATTGTTTTGAACTTTGGTATCTGGTCTGGAATGTCATTAATCTGTTTCTTCATCCATTAAATGTATGTTGAGGACTTACTAAACACCAGGCAGGCACACATTATAGGTTTAGATCGATTTATTTTGCTCAATTTAAATAATAGTCATCCAGCTAGCTGGGAACATGTGTCTGTCTGAGTGATAACAGACAACAGGAAATTGTATCCCATCTGTGACAGCTTAAAAACTTGAA
The DNA here is from genome assembly GCA_963574655.1 of Perodicticus potto. NCBI lineage: Eukaryota > Metazoa > Chordata > Mammalia > Primates > Lorisidae > Perodicticus > Perodicticus potto. The sequence continues at coordinate 65,801 of CAUYRH010016764.1, read as the reverse complement.
AGCATAGTTGACATGTAGTTTTTTTTACTTCTAGGAAAGCATTAGGGAGTTCAGAAGGATCCCTTCTCCCTTAGTGTTTGAAATATGTCAAGAAAGAACACCACAATAAAAAACAATAGCTACAATATTTCCTAAGGGGAATAAAGTAAATGTGTTCAGTAAAGAAGCATTCTCCAACAGAGGAGTCGCTTTGTCCAAGGTGTTTGTTCTATGGTGGAGTCTGTCTCTGCTGGACTCTGTCCATTCACCGTCTCCTGACCAATCACCCCAGGCCTATTTTGCTGGGCTGCAGGAATAGCACAAAGGCTGTGAGGCAGCTGGTGGAGGAGAAAGGCTTACTTCCCAATGTTACTGCTTGAAAAGACCTGAAACTCTCATTTAGACAACCCTCTTCCCTTTCGTCCATCTCCTCCATTTTGACCAACCCTCAATCCCAAGAAGGTGGCCTCAGTACAGTCTGCCTCCACACACAGTTCCTGAGACTCAACTTCCAGGCCATCTTGAAAATTGTCCTTAGCCAAATTTTAGTTGAATGAAAATGTTGCCTTTCTAACACCTCATCCCAGAAAGTTCTTGGTCTTTCTCCTCCTCTCCTGTCTGGGGGATTAGGGAGCTGTAGACACATCTACACACAGTTGTGTGCCCAACTGGACACACTGGTAATTGGGTGCTGGTTACACTTTGTTCCTCTGCTTCTGTTTGAGTTTTTCTGTTCTAAGCAAAATGTTAGTCAATTGTGCTTTGCCAAGCCAATGTTGTATAGAGGAGACGTTTTGGCCTCTGAGTTTATTTAGAGCTCTTCACTTGGGATATAAGGCCTAGAATTCTTCTCCTAGTGCTTGCAGATTTGTTGCCAATCATTGACTAGGGAATGTTAAAAAACAAATCTGGAGAAATGAATAGGAAGACCCACACACACACGGACACACAGAGTCAGATGCTGATTAGGTAGACCAGGTAGGTACAATAAAATAAAAGAAAAAAATCTAAAGACAGCAAGAAATCCCAGGAAAAAGAAAAAACATACCTAGTGGTTAGGGAAGCCAAGATTAGCTCTGTCCTTGGTGGCTGACGTATAGTGGGGTAAAGGTTTGGTGACGAGAGACTATGGAGAAGCCCACGTGTGTTATTGGTGAGTTCTTCATCAGCAGTCTAAGTCAGCTACTTATCCCTGGAGAAAACTATTGAAAATACTGGTCTGGGCTCAGTTTTCTTGTTTGTAAAAAGATGAATTCATCTGTAAGATTCTTCCTAGCTTTCATAATAATAATAACTCCTAAACACAGCTTTTATTTCCTGAGAACATATTATATTCCCTGAAACAATTCTCTTGAGCAGCAATTGTTATTCTAACACATGAAGAGATTGTGGCTCAGAGATGTCCCATGCTTATTCACAGTCCTGTTTTGTATAGAAAACATTTTAACAAGGTGCCAAACAATGAGAGAAATGGATTATAGTGAATATTTAACAACACATGAATTGTTTCTATATTTAAAATTCTTTTGCCCAATCTTAGCTTAATAACTTCAGAGGGTGCCGAAAAAATGCACACATATTTTTCAAAAGGAAAAAACTGTACTAAAGTTGTAATTCTCAATATATACCAATAACAAAAGATGAATACAAGTCACATTTGACTTTTGCAATTACAAGAGCCGTTCTGAGTATTGACCCTTACCGTCCAGACGCTGCTGATTACAGGGAACTGTTTAAGCAACGTTGACCAGAGGGTCCACTTGTATTAGCTGCTTATGCCATTTTAATTTTTCCCCAAGTACCACCAGTGTAGCTGGATTTTCTACGGTACACCACATCCTTGAAGGTCCCCTACAGGCAGAAGTCAGGGGGTGTGAAGTCAGGAGAACGCGGGGGATACTCCACCATGCCTCTTCGTCCTGTCCGTGGTCCTGGGGGCTTCTCATCGAGGTCAGCGCCCGCGTCTCAGGGCATGTAATAATCCTGGGATGAGATCTTTGCATTTTGCTGTTTTAAGAATGCATCGTGGGCTTGTTCTGCTGACTCCTGTCTCCCGGGCACACTGTTTGGTAGACTGCGGCGAGCGTGTGAACCGTCCCCACGCCACGGCACAGGCAGGACTTGCTGGGCTGCGAGGCCTCCCGGATCTGCCCGTGAGCACGTCACGCAGCTCCCTGTGTCTCACACTCATCACAGATGCCTGTAACTGTTAGGTGTGTTGGGGCTTCTGTTGCACACTCACACCTCCATCTTCGGCTTACAGAAAGTTCTCGAATTTCAAATACTACTTCACGATGGTCTTGCACGCCCCCAATGGCAAGTGTGCTTCACTCATTCTCTTTGCCTGTCCTGCCTGTCACAGGGTGATGCTAATTCCCTGGATTAACTCCATCTGTTGAGTAAATGTCATGCTGCCCCTTGCTGCTGTAATTCAACTCAACTTCCAAAAGTAGTACATAGATAACATCTCTTAAAATGTCTGTACATTTTTAGCATTCCTGGCATTTAATATATATGTATAATTTCTTTTAATTTTTGTGCCATGTAAAAGGATATGAAAATTAATGTAGAAATTGTTAAAATAACCAAATAAGGAAGAACATGGCCAGATGTGAGGGAATATGTCAGGTCTTAAATTGAAAGTGGAGTACGATCAACTAGCTGCAAGATCAAGGAAGGAAGTTACTAAGCCTGAGGAGGATACCCCCATTTTTTTGTTTTTTGAGTCAGAGCCTTGCTCAGTCTTCCCAGGTAGAGAGCAGTGGTGAGTAGCTGGGACTAGAGGTGTGTGTCACTACGCCCCGTTAATTTTTCTGTTTTTCATAGAGACAGTCTTGCTCAGGCTGGTCTCAAACTCCTGGCCTAAGCAATCCTCCTGCCTCCACCTCCCAGAGTGTCAGGATAACCGGTGTGAGCCACCGCACCCAGCCATTATAATTCAGCAATCACTTCTAAATGCCTCGTTTGTGCCAGTAAGAGGGTGAGCCGACGTGCCCATACCATCCCCACCTCACGGAACTCTATTAAATGGGTACACCTGCAGGGCTACCTCTTACAACAAGAGTTGAAATCAGAGGAGATATACGGATAGCAATATCGTTTCTGAGATGACGGTTGCTTGAGTCTTCACGTTTGGAGAAGGCATTTTCTAGAGTGTCTTTTTCTGATAGCGATGCAAAGCAGCATCAACCTGCCAAGGCATGTGTGACAACAGAAAGATGTCATGTTGTCAACACAGCAGTATCAGCATTGCCATCAAATGTGGGGATAAAATAAGTTTTTGTAGAGTAAGGAGGTATGGATGTTCCACTGTGCCCCAGGAGCCATCCACCTTGGTGAAGAGTTTGATTGATCTGAGACCCCCAGCCTCTGCTCTTGGGGACGATACCATTTCTCTGGGAATCAATCTAATAAAATCAATTCTTTCAGCACAGATGTATGGTAGCGTCTATGTGCTGGGCACTGTGAGACACCCAGAGGACATGTAGATAAGCCCGGTCGGGGCCCTGCCCACGAGCAGCTGGGGAGGTATCCAGGGCGATAACCATGCAACACGTTCTGTTCCAGAAAGCAAAGGACGTGCAGAAGAGGGTGGACAATTCTGCCTGAGGGGAGAGGGGGCAGCTTTGAGAAGAAGTGAGAATCTGGATGTTGTTGAATAAGTATGGTTTCTGCTGGCAGGGGATCAGGGCAAGTTATTTTAGGCAGAGTGTTATATAAAAAGGTAGGGGTATAAGGTGCCAGGTCTGTTTGAGGAAGGGGAGACTCTAGCTGGACCAGAGCACGGAATGGTGGAGGGGAGGAGGTGGAGGGGCTGGAGGGGAAGCTCGGGGTCTTCCGAGAGGTCATGACGATGATGCTGGAGAGTTTCCGCTTTCTCCCTAGGCCAGGGGGGCATGAAAGACCCAGCGCAGAAGAGTTGGGGCACAGAGCCCAGTAGGTGGGGCCCCAGGTGGAGCAAGCTCAGCTGGGACAGAGCCCAGAGAAGGCTGCGGCCGCAGACAGAGAAACCAAGGAGGGAGCAGATCCTGCAGATGACAGAGTGGGGGTATTGGCTTTTGTTGACCAACTGGCTGGTTGGAAGGGTCCAAGGGGACGTGTTAGCCACGTTGTGGAAGACTTTAGAATGACCCGCAAGCCAAATTGCACTTTCTCCCCATCATGTGACAATTGTGTAAACGGGATAGAACCTGTTTTGCTTACAGGGAATGAATTAACCTTGGCCCTGACAATCTGTATTGCAAAATACGTCTGCTTTACTCAATCTTAATGTGTTAGAATTGTTTGGTTTGACACTGTATTGGAAATAGCTTGATGCATAACTTACTTTGAAACAAATAATATGCCTTGTTTAAATGCCCACTGGGATCCCAACTTGAGGCTCTGACAGATGTCAGTTATTTCCTAAATTTTACCCCTAACAGGTGAATACAAAAAGGTCCTGATTTGGAATGGTTGGGGCTTGAGGCTGGGTGTGTCTAAATGTATTTGGTCCTGGTTAGTCCCAGGCCAATGATTGAACAGTGGCTCCTGTTTCTTCAAAATGTCCTGTTCTCTGAAATGATTTTGCCTTGTGATGGATAATGTCATTTAATTCTGGATGGGAAAGTTCAAAAGTAGAGTGTGCAAAACTCTAGACTGAAAGTCTAAAACGTCTTTATGAAAAATAGGGACAATTTAATTTGGATCCCAGAAATCTCTGAGACTGAGATTAATGCTGTTATTCAAAAACCTGGTCAATTTTACCAGTGGATTAAATCCCATCTTGGTACGTGTGCTGGAGAGGAGGGCGAGCAGAGCTTTGCTGTCCTTATGAAAGCCTGTAGGTTCTCCTACAGATCCACTGGCTACCTTTAAGTTTAGCAATGAACTACTTAATATTTAAAAGCTGTTGGTTTACTTTAGGCAGCATAGACTATTTACCCCTTAGTTGTAGCCTTGCTGGGGATCTGTGCCAAGGACCCACACTCTACTTCCTACTTCCCACACAGAGAATGACCTGATTGTGCCTTCAACTTCCTCTACATAGTCTGTTGATTTTCTTTCTCCCACAGTAAGCAGGGTGATCTTGGTTATTCCAAAGCAATTAGGTAGAATATTTGGTTGGACTCTTCTTCAACCTTGAAGGATTCTATTTACTCTCCTTCATGATAGCCTCAAAGCCTTAGTCCCTCATATAACCAAGAGTTGCTTTTCTGCACCAATAAGCAAAAGCATTACAATATTAATAACCCTCAGCCACGGGTTTAGCTTCCTCACCTTCTTCCCATGCTTGGATGATTTCCTCTGCATTCGAAGTAATCAATAGTGGCCCGAAATTCATTCAGGCTCTCACACACTCCATGAAGTTTCCAAAATAAGCCAGTGGCAAGCATTTAATTAGCTCATTTTGTTTCTGCCAGGGCAGAGATGCAGACTTGAGGAGTCCAAGAACTAGTGTGCAATATAGCTGCTACTGAAACTGTTATGCCTTGGCAGTAAACAGAAATGGGATTCAAAAGACTCACAATTCTGTCTCCGCCAGCCTCTCTGTGGCCCTTGGATATATGTCTTTGGCAATCTGGATCCATGTTTTCCTTGGGATGGAAGGAGTAAGGGGCCACTAACCTCTGCGGGAAGTTTCTTTGCAGTAGAGTCTCAGTCCCAGTTGCTATGCGGGGTGGTGAGGATAAAAGATGAGAAAGGCATAGGAAAATGGGAAGGAAGGGCAGGCGTGGGGACGAGCGCTTGTCCCTGCTCTGGGAAGGGTCTGCGGGAGATGGGTGGCAGGGAATGAATGGTAAGTGTCTGCGGTGCTGGGACGGAGCTAAGGACTGACAACACCAGGCTGAGGACACAGGCACTGGGCAGGCTTCTGCTTTCCCTGAGGTCTTTGTAGCAAGGAGAGACATTTTTTTTCCTCTCCTCATGTCCAGTGAACCATATTTATGTCCATACCCTGAAAAGCATCTGGAAAAAGGAAGTATCTCTTAGGATGTTTATGTTGGGAGCTGTCAGCTCTTTGCTGATAGTGATCAGTGGTTTTGAAGTCACCGTATTTACATCAAGACGAAGTGATAATGAATCCCAGCACACACAGGAAAAGGCTGCAGTGAGTTCCAAGTGGGTAGGAAAGCGGGCCGTTGGATAGGAAAGCCTCCAGCTACGCACAGGCAGGAAAGCCTGGAAGGGTATTCACAGGCTGAAGGTGAGAAGAGTTCCTGGTTCTTTCCTTTGGTTCATGGAGAAGGCCGCCACTCTGCAATCCTAGGATGACACCCCACCACGTTGACAGGGCTCCTACCAAGGGAATCTAGTTGAAGTTCCCATGGGGGAGGGAGGGTGGGAAACACCACATAGGCAACCGAGCTCTGCCTACCCCTCCCTTACTATTGGTTTATTTAGCTTTCACCTTGATTCAGAAAAGAGCAAAGGCGATTTACATAAGTACATGTATAATAAAACAAAACTTAAAATGAGAGGACTGCTCAGGTGTGTATAAATGCTGACCCTTTAAACTTATTTATGCCTTTTGACTTAACAATGATAGTCCTAGAAATTTATCCTGAGGATAAGAATTGAAGTCTGCTCATAGAATTTGTGTTTTTCATTTTCTTTTAGTGCCTTTTAAAAATTGTGAAAAAATTATAAAGAGTACAAAAAAAGGCATATGTATTGGTAAAAAAATAACAATGAAGCAAACACTGGTGTCTCTACCCCTCGGGTTAAGAAGGAACATCAGTCGTGTTCTAGAAGCACTTTGGGGCCTTTCTACAATTGTATCCCCACCCCCCAATCTATTCTGCTTATGTTATAACATTAAAATGATCACATTAGGATAATCATTCTATTGCTTTTCTTTATAATTTTACCGCTTGTAAGTGCATATAGTCGTAATATGTAATTTAATTTTTCCTTTTTTGAATTGTGTGATTGAGTTCTTATTCTCAATATTATGTAATGAGATTTTAAAATATTGTGCATGCAAGTAAGTTTCATTCATTTTCTATGTCTATCATATTCTAATTTTTGAATGTACTGCAATTTCTCTACTATTGATATGTATTTGGAGCTATTTCCAGTTTTTGCTATTACAAGAAATACAGCTATTGAAATGAATATACATGTATAGAAGAGATTATTCCGGGTGTACACTTAGGAATGATTGCGGGCTATAGAGCACATGGTCAACTTTACTAGTTGGGAAGAAACAAGTACCATTGTCTGATAAATGCCCATGGGGCTTCAGGTCGCCTCACACAGAGAAAGCTGGGGTGAGGAGCTCCCTCTTTCCCCACCCAGTTTCCACAAGGTCCCAGGATGCTAGTGGTGGCATTGCCAGACCAATCTGAATGGTTGGCCTCTCAATTCAGACTGCTTGGCAGTGATCGTCTCCCCTTCTTCCCCAGTAAGGCCATTCCCATGGGATCCTACCTCGCTGTAAAGTTCTCTGACACGTCCAGTAGTACCACGGCCTGTCCCACTTCTTTTTTTTTTAATTTCAGATTAATATGAAGGTACAAACGATTAGTTTATACTGTTTGTGTTCGTTAGGTAAGGTCCCTGTTACAGTTGTGTCCCTCCCCCAGGAGGTGTGCCATATACTCTTATATTGTGCCCGTTAGGTGGGAACACAACAGTCCCCCTCCCTCCCTCCTGCCCCTCTCCCCCAACTTGAATTAAATTGAGTTTTTCTCTTGTGTGGGCATGTATTAGTTCATCTGTTAGCTTCATATTAGTTTTGAGTACATTGGATACTTGCTTCCCCATTCTTGTGATACTTTACTAAACACAATGTTCTCTAACTCTATCCCCAAAGTTGTAAAGTCTCTGTCTTTTTTATGGCTGAATAGTATTCCATGCCATGGTATACATATACCATAATTTCTTTTCTTTTTTTTTTTTTGGCAGTTTTTGGCCGGGGCTGGGTTCCAACCTGTCACCTCCAATATATGGGGCTGGCACCCTACTCCTTGAGCCACAGGTGCTGCCCAAATTAATTTTTTTTTTTTGAGACAGAGCCTCAAGCTGTCCCCTGGGCAGAGTACCATGGCATCACAGCTCACAGCAACCTCCAACTTCTGGGCACAAGTGATTCTCCTGCCTCCACCTCCCAAGTAGCTGCGTCTACAGGTGCCTGCCACAATGCCTGGCTATTTGTTGGTTGCAGCCGTCATTTTTGTTTGGCAGGCCTAGGCCGGATTTGAACCCGCCAGCTCAGGTGTATGTGGCTGGCGCCTTAGCCGCTTGAGCCATAGGCGCCATATACCACAATTTCTTAATCCATTCATGGGTGATGGGCACTTGGGTTGTAACTCAGCAACTGTAAACTGAACTGTGATAAATAATCTAGTGCAGATGTTCTAATGATAAAATAGTTTCTTTTTCTTCTGGGTAGATGCCTAGTAAGGGGATTGCGGAATCAAATGGAAGATCCGTTTTGAGTTCCTTTGAGGGTTCTCCATACTTCTTTCCAAAAAGGCTACTTTGGAAAGAGGCTACTTTCCTGCTTTGTAGTCCCACCAACAGTGCAAAGTGTTCCCTCTGTCCCACTTCTAGTTGGGAGCCTGAGCTAACAGTGAACCCTGCACATTTTGACAATCCTCTGTTTCCCCAGCAATGCAAGTTCTGTGCTTGCCCATCATGATCTTGTGATGTTTGACTTCACCACCTTTCCACACGGGGTGATGTCAAATTATTTTGCAAAGTGACTGCCCTAATTTAGCTCTTACCTGCAGAGGGCGAGGAGCCCTTTCACTTCACATGCTCACCAGTGCATGTTATTTAAAATTGTAGATTTAAATCCTTTAATACTATTTGTCCATTTTGTGGCTATAAAATTGTAGCTAATTGTAGTGGTTTAATTTGCACTTTCTTGGATTGCATGAAATCAAACAGCCCATGGGTCATTCAGGTGAAAGTGCCTATTCAAGGCTCTTTTCTGAGTTTTCTGCCTTTTTAAAAAGATAAGCTATTGGTGTATTCTGGTTTTGATTACTTTGTCATTTATATGAGTTGCCAATATTTTCTCCAGTTTTGTGACTTGTCTTTTCTTCTTTATTATGTGATCTTCTATAATTGCTTAATTTTAATGCAGTCAAGTCTATTCTTTTACTTTATGGCTTACGCTTTTGTTCTTATTTATAAACTCCTTTCCTGTTCCTGCTGGAACTCTAATCCTGAAGCTAATATTTGTGTATGGTAGGAGACCAACTTTGCATTTTCCCTATGGATGTTCTCCTAGCACTTTTTGGTGAAAAGTCCATTTCTTTTTTTTTCTTTATGGTAGAATCTTGCTCTGCTGCCCAGGCTGGAATGTAATGGTGTGATCATAGCTCACTACAATCCTGGGCTTAGCTAATCCTCCTGCTTCAGCTTCCTGAGTATCTAGGACTATAGGCATATGCCACTGTGCCTAGTTAATTTTTAAATTATTTTTTAGAGTTGGTGTCTTTCCATGTTTCTCAGGCTGGTCTTGAACTACTGGTCCCAGTGACCCTCCTGCCTTGGCTCCCAAAGTACAAAGATTATAGGCATGAGCTACCAAGACCAGCTTCCATTTTTTTCTTAACTGATTTATAGGGCCAGCTAAGTCAGATAACAAACATGCACATGTGTTTGGGAACATTTTTGGAGTTACTCACTATCATTGATCTGTTAAAAGACAAACTTGAGGCTCGGCACCTGTGGCTCAGCGGGCTAAGGCCCCAGCCATGTACACCCGAGCTGGCGGGTTCGAATCCAGCCCAGGCCTGCCAAACAACAGTGATGGCTGCAACCAAAAAATGGCCGGGTGCTGTGGTGGGCTCCTGTAGTCCCAGCTACTTGGGAGGCGGAGGCAGGAGACTCGCTTGAGCCCAGGAATTGGAGGTTGCTGTGAGCTGTGATGTTACGGCACTCTATCCAGGGTGACAGCTTGAGGCTCTGTCTCAAAAAAAGAAAAAAAAAAAAAAAGACAAACTTGAGGCTCAGAGCCTGTAGCTCAGTGGTTAGGGTGCTGGCCACATACACCAGGGCTGGCAGGTTTGAATCCAGCCCAGGCCTCCTAAACAATAATTGCAACAACAACAACAAAATAGCTGGGCTTTGTGGTGGGCGCCTGTAGTCCCAGCTGCTTGTGAGGCTGAGGCAAGATAATCACTTAAGCCCAAGAGTTTGAGGTTGCTGTGAGCTATGATGCCATAGCACTCTACTGAGGGCGACCTAATGAGATGCTGTCTCAAAAAACTAAACTAAAAACTAACTAAACTAAACTAAAAGGCCAACTTGGGCACATTAAAATTTTAAGGAGTTGATTTGAGTAGACAAGGATTCATGAATTGAGTAGCTCTGGACAGCAAATAGTTCATTTGGTAGCTCTGATGAAGAGGAGAGAAATCTTTTATAAGGTGAACTCAGAAGAAGGGCAATAAAAAAATTGGTTAAAGTGGAGCAGTAGCCTTATTTGGGTCATTCCAATGAGAAGTCCTTAGATAGAGGTTTGTTGGCAATTTTTGATTGGTTAAGCTTAAGTTTTATTTTGCCTTTTATACTAAGTTGTTCAGGATCTTTACATAGGAATCCAGAGCACTGGAGCCACCTCACCCTAATGGCCTCCTAAATAGTTACATTTTAAACAGATCTCTTTGTCTATCCGTGCACAAATACTACAGTGTCCCAATATCTACAGCTTTATAGAAAGTGTTAATATCTGATAGAACGTGTTACCTTACCATGTCCTTCACCAGTAGGATTTTGTCTCTTATTGGCCTTCTGTGTTTCCACATTAATTTTAGATTCAGCTTGTGAGGTTCCATAAACAAACAAAAGGTTAGGATTTTGATTGAGATGGCCTCAATTTGGGAAAAATTGAGATCATTGTATGATTGAGTTTTCTAATTCATGAATATGATTTATCTCTGTTTTTACTTACATTTTTTTTTTTTTTTTTTGCACGAAAGGTCTTTATTAGCGGGGAAGCTGCAGAGCAGCATTAAGGGGAAGGGGAGAGAGAGAGAGAGAGAGAAACAAGGGAAGAGGGGAGAAAGAGAGAAGAGAGAGAAGGGAGGGAGGGAGAGAGAGAGAGACACAAGACATGCGGGGGAAGGGAGAGAAAAGAGAGACACACGGGAAAGGAAGAGAAAAGAAAGAGCTGCTTTTACTTACATTTAAAAAAAGTACTGAGGTTTATAATTCTTTTCAGAAAAACTTTTAAAATAATGCTATTCAGAATATTATCTTTGAAAATTTTAATTATTTGTTTTTGTTAATATGTAAAATGATTCTTGCATATTAATTCATGGTATATCTAATAATTTGTCTGTGAAGTTTTAATTTTTTACACACATAGTCATATCATTAGCAAAGAACAATAGTTTTATTTCTTCTTTGTTTTGCCTTTTTCTTGGCCCAGCCTGGTCCAGTGCTAAATAGAAAGGGTGCCCATGGAAACACTTGCCTTGTTCCTGATCTTAAAAGGAATGTTTTCAGCATTTCACCATCAGTATATTGTTTGCTGTATGTTTATCTTTATGAATCCATTAATAGGTTAAGAAGGTTCCCTCCTATTCCAAGCTTAAGGTTTGTTTTATTTTAAATTGTGAGTGGATGCTGTATATTTCATTATATAGTTTTTTCCCTAGAATTCAGATGATTCTAGATTTTTCTCCTTTAATTTGTTAATATGATGAATTATGTTATTCACATTTTTTTTTTTTTTTTGAGACAGAGCCTCAAGCTGTCACCCTGGATACAGTGCCGTGGCATCATAGCTCACAGCAACCTCCAATTCCTGGGCTCAAGCGAGTCTCCTGCCTCTGCCTCCCAAGTAGCTGGGACTACAAGTGCCCGCCACAACGCCCGGCCATTTTTTTTTTGGTTGCAACCGTCATTGTTGTTTGATGGGCCTGGGCTGGATTCGAACCCGTCAGCTCAGGTGTACATGGCTGGCGCCTTAGCCTGTTGAGCCACAGGCGCCGAGCCTATTCACATTTTTTTTTAAAAACAGAATCTCACTTAGTCGCCCCTGCTAGAGTGCTGTGCTGTCATAGCTCACAACAACCTCAGACTCTTGGGCTCAAGTGATTCTCTTGCCTCAGCCTCCTGAGTAGCTGGGACTACAGGCACCCGCTACATTGCCCAGCTATTTTTAGGGAAGGGGTCTCACACTTGATCAGGCTGGTCTCAAACCTGCGACCTCAGGTGATCCCCCCACCTCGGCCTCCCAGAGTGTTGGGATTACAGGCATGAGCTACCAAGTCCTGCCTATTCATGTATTTTCTAATGCCAAATCATGCTTGCATTTTTGATTGATAGCCAATCTCGTAATTTTATGTATATGGCTTAAACCAGGTGGTTTAAAAATGTTTTAGAATATTTTTGCATCTATGTTCATGAGACTGGCTTGTAGTGTTCCCTTTCTCACTGTTCTGACAAGTTTTTATATCAGACAGGCATCGTCATCTTTTTTTAAGGCTTTATTGTTTTAGTGCAGTTTGATGTTCCCAGCAAACTGAAAGGAAGGTGTGAAGCTTTCCCATATACCCAGGGCCTCAGCCGCGCCGTCTCCCTGTTTCTCACCATCCCCCATTGGAGGGGAATATTTTTTACAATTGAGGAACCGACCCTGACATGTCGCAATCATCCAAACTCCCTGATGACAGTCAGGCTCATTCTTGCCATTGTATAGTCTGTGGGTTTGGAGACACGTACAGTGACATGTATTCACCATTACGGTCTCACACAGACTATTTCACTGACCTAGAAAATCCTCAGTTCTCTGGGATTAGTTTTTTTTAAAGTGGGATAAGGATGACAGGACATAGGAAAAATGTAAATATGAAAAAAAGAGAAAAGTTAGATTGAGGTTGAGATACAACATTTATGCCACACGTCTCTCAAGTGGCTAGAAATTTGGCTGTGAGGTCCTTAGCAGTGAATTTAAATCAATATTATGATTCATGAGAACCAATGGGACAAAATCAAACTTGCTTTTCAGGAGCAGAACAAGTTCTAGGCGGTGGTACTGGGTGGTGGCTCACAGATGGCTCTCGGCGGCAGTCTGGGTTCCAGTCCCATCTCTACGATTTACTACCTATGTAAATTTGGACAGGTCACTTTATCTCTGTTTCGGTTTTCTCCCCTGTAAATCAAAGATAACTTCGATAGCTAGTCATAGAAGTGTTTCATAGATTAAGTGAAGTAATACATATGAAGGACTTTGAAAAATGTTGGGTTCTGGCTAGCATTTGAGAAACATTAACCTTTATTGCATTTCTGATCCTGAGACCAGAAAAAAAATTTCCCCTTCCATTTCTTTTGAGATGATATTGTTGAATGACAGGGACAACGACCCTAACAAAATCCTTATAAGATTACTATATCCTTTTAGTATAGTAATCTAAATAGTAGTATAGTAAGATTTCTGTACTAAAAAGATAAAGTAATCTCATAGTAATTACCATGATTACAATAATCCTTATAATAATTGCTATTATTGTCATTTTATTGTGTTCTCATTTTGAGGCACGTATGTCCTCCAGACAGACTTTCCGGAGTATTGCTTTTGCCAGTTGAGCTCTGAGGGCAGGTGAGTATGAGGGAACGTTCCCTGCCCAGTACCTGGAATGCAGCCATAGTCTTACATATTTTCAAAATTAGAGGAGCCCAAATAGCAGACCACCTTGCTTTCACATGGACCAAGAAGTACTTGAGGGCATGACCAAGCATCCTTTCCTTGGGTTTTGGGTGTGTAGCAGTGCACAGTCAAAAGAGGGGCCAATGCCCAATGGCTGTACTGATTTTATCTTGGGGAAAAATTGAAATCAGACATTGCTAAGTTATCACCATGGCCATAAATTAGTTATTTCAAAATGTCTAGGAACCTAAATTAGTTAACTTACTGTACTGTATAATTAAATACACCGCATTCGGGTCAAGTAATAATATTTGCAACTAACATATTTGAGTTTATAATGTGCCGAAATGTTCTAAGTACTTCAAATCTTGTCACTTATTTAACCTTCAGAACAATCACATGAGCAGGTACTGAGTAATAATAGGAAGCTTGAGTGGTCATGACGGGGCGGGCATGGAAGCTGGAGGGCAACGGGAAGCCTGGATTTGTTTCCTGCTTCTCTCTAGTTTCTGGACAGTCTGGATTGGGGCTAGTTCCCCTACAAAGTGTGACCCTTCCAGTGGTCACTTCCAATGTGACCTTCCAGGATCTCATCAATGCTGCCTAAGAAAATGACCTCCTCTTTGATTCCAGGACATGTGTGGTGCAGAAGCTTCACTGAAGTACACTACCAACAGTGGGTGACACTTTTGGGACTCTATAATTTGGGAAGAGTAGAGATGTCCTTTTAAATATTGTGATGGAGTTCATGATGGTTTTAGCCGGGTGGTTGAACAGTTGCGGCATTAACCAAAGTTATATACAAATAGGGACCTATGCATATGCTTCCAAGCAGTTCTTTAATTTTTCTGAGGACAGAAAGTATCCTCCACAGATACTGTATTTGGTTAGATCTCATTTTTTACAAATCAGCTGTTCAATATAAAAGAGTATTGCCTAGACTCAGCGAGAAAGCAGCCCATAATCTATGAAGTTACTTGTGCTCACAGAACGAGGCAAATAAGTTCAGCAGCAGTTTATCAACACCTGGACTTCTAAGAGTTTAATTATCAAATCCATAGCTCTGATGACAGTGTCCCAGAATATGCTCTCATTTTCTCATCCAGGGGTCAAACTCAGGTCTTATCACATAGATTAGTTCTCAATTATTTTTAATGTGACAAGAAGTCTATAAAAATATCATGAATGTTATATCAATCAGGTTGGTAAAAATATCTCCGATTGTATGTGAAGCCCGCACATTGTACTCCATGACTGAATTATTGTACACAGCTATGACTCAATAAAAAATAATTAAAAAAAAAAAGAATATTTAAGTTTGAAAAACTCCCAGATGTTCTGATTTTCACTATGGAAGTTATATGGTTTTGTTTGTTTCATTTGGTTTTGGCTTACTGCCACCAATCCCTAACTCTCTCTAGTTTATGTCTAATGGGCACTAGAAGAGAAAGTTTCCTGTGTATTGGGACCCAGGGTGGAGGAAGTTGGTTTGAGTTACTAGTAGCCAATTGGAAGGAGGGAAACACATTTCTTCCTCCAGTCACTGAGGCAAAGTTTTGAAAGGTCACAGGATGGTGACTGGCAGAAACTGAAAGCCCCTCAACTCATTCTTTCCCCAGACTTTTAAGCAGCCCAGAAAAATATGAGTGCAAAATGACTCCAGGATGGATAATCTTAGATTTAAACCAGGGAAAACTGGCTCTTTATAACTGGTACAAAATGTTAACTCTATAATAATAAGCAGACAAGAACTAGCTTTGATATAATAGTTGATTCTACACTTTGGGGCAGACATACAGTAAAATTTTTCTTTAATTTTTCCCATGAGCCACCACTCGCTACCACCAAATTCTATTTATAATGAACTTTACTGAGTCTCCAAAATAACTCCCGTAGGAAATTAACCCATTCATTTTTTGAATGGCATCTGGCAGACTGTCACTGTGCTCACTGCAAATCCTGGATGTCTTATAAAGAAGCAACGATGCCATGGAAGAAGCTACAGAATAATTTGAGATTTAAACAACACGACAGCAAATATCATATGGGGAATAAAAGATAAACTTTGGAGGGAAGCAGGATGAGTATGGAAAGGCATTAAGACAAATGAAGAGTGGGAAGAAATGTAAGTGAAACATAAGTGATGGAGTTCAACAGCAGGCCAGAAGTAAGAGGAACAAGGATCTCACTCATCTGTACTTCTGAATATTATGAAGTGTTGTCATGTTCTTCAGTGCCTCCTATCAGGGGCACACAGTTTGAGTTGGTATTCTCTAGATGCCTCCACTGAAAGGTTATTATTTTCCCCTTTGTAATTAATAAGTATTATGGACATGATATCGAGGCTATCTATATCTATCTCTTTTCTCCCTTGACTGTTCTTCAACTTCAACCCACTGATATGGAGAGATTAATGTTTTAAAATGAAGGTTTCTTTCAAGAAGATATCAGGACTCATTTTGATATGCTGGCACATCTAATTACTTACCTTCACCACACCACTCTACATTGAAAAGAAGATTCTTAGTTGCTGAGGGGCAAATACCATAGGGATCTTACCAAGTCCAAAGAAAAACAACTGAAGAGTTAGAGCATCTCACCCAGGGAAGCTGTTTCCCCAGGTGACCTGGCTTTTCCCACATCTAGCAAGTTAAAATAGTCCAAGGTGAAGCACCGACCATGAAAGAGTCAGGGAATGCTTTGGATTTTCTGGGTCAGGTCCCTAGCAGCAGGGTGGGGCTCATGCTGAATCATTTGTGCTTGGAGTGAAGAATTATCTCTAGAAAATATGGCATCTGGCGACAGTGAACTTGAGTGGCCTGAGGGTCTCGTCCTTAAGAAAGAACCAAGGGGAAAATCACTTACTGAAACCGGGCGTGAGAGATGATGCGTATGGAATCCTATAAGAGGATCTGACAAGGGACACGGGGCAGAAAGGCTCATTGTGACTATAGCCAACGTTCTGGAGGGTGATTGACTTGTCCTTCAGGACCCCATTTGTTTCAAAACACAGTCTTCTTCTTGAAGAGGCCAGCCTGCCTTAGGTATCATCTCTGGATGCTGAGAAGAATGTCAGGGATTACACCGGCCTGTGACTGGACGGAAACGAGCTTTCCTGCTTTCCTGTGTAGACCTGTGTTGGCTGATAGAACCTCCAGAAGAGGGACAGTTGATCCTGTCTTTTAAATAGTTGAGATAGACCCCACTCTGGCCAGCGATAACTCCCGTAATGAAACCAGCGAGCTCTGTAAGAAGAAGACCCTCCTTGACTTTCCTGAGGAGGGACATGGAACAACCCAGAAGGAAAGATGTGTGAGGATGGCTGGGATGTGAAGCCCAGACAAGAACTGAGCATTGTCTTCCCCCAACAAGGGGAAGTGAAGTGAAGTGAAGACGCCCTGGCCGCTGGCTCCTCCCCCAACTTCCGTCCACCTTCCTTTCCACCCGAGTGCTTGCCGTTGGCACACTTCTCCAGACTCTTCTTTCCTGAGCCCCACCAGCTGCTGTCGTTCCCCCCACTTGCTCTGTCATTCACACGTGTGCTGCCCTGCACACTCTCCTTCTGAACCGTCTGAGAGTCACTCTGTGAGGGGAAGAGCATTTCATCCCCCTTTATGCACGTATATATTTATAGCTACACGGATGGTTGAGCTACTGGAACACTTAGTCTTCTCGGGTTTTTTGAAATGGTGTCTGTAAAACTAAAATTCAGCAGGGAAAACCCAAGGCTCCAGCCAACAGGGAAGAACTTAATGAGACCTGGTAATTACCCAGATCATAAAGTTAAGGCAGGAAGTGAAGCCAGTTCTGTCTGGCATGCAACCTGAAGTCTTAGTCACCACACGCGTGTGAAGATGCTTCTCCCTGGCTCTCATCCCAGGCTGTCATAGTAACCTCGGGTGTGTGCCGGGTAGACCTTCCCCTTCCCACATCACATTGGCATCATATCAACACACTAGGCCTCTCTCATCTGCACGCTAGAAATGCAGGCCCTGGGAATGAGGTTAGCAGGCTTGCTGGCCACCCAGGACACCGGGGAAGGTCAGGGTGGCAGCAGAGACAGGCAGGGTCCCTGTCCACCTCCTCCTCCCAAGTTTGCCTCTAGCTGCAATTTCCAACTTGTTTGGTTTTTGCAGTTGGGTCTGGTACGATTGTATTTCATTTTCCCCTTGCTTTACATGGGGAAATATGAGGTGAGGGGGAAGGGGACGAGCATGGTGCTTTCCTTTGTCCTTCCTGGGATTCAGCATTCCCCTTTTATCTATCTTGTCACCTTCTGCTACATCTCCTGGGATCACTTCCCAGTGTCAGTCGGAGGCCATCACAGGATGAGAAACGTGAGGTATTTTTTCTCTTTTGGTTTCCTGTACATCAATCTTGCCTCAGTTTCCCTATAAGTGACCCCTATTCTACTGTTCAACCAACCTAATTTCGTCTTTGAGATTGGGAAGGAGCTAAGGGTGAATGGTAGCCGCCTCTGTCAGGCTTCCCACTTAGCTTAGACAGGGCGTTTCCGGTGGGGATCGCAGAGGGCAGGTGCTAAGGTGGACACTGGGACACGGTGCATGGGGTCCCTGCTTTCCTGAGCTCCCAGTCTAACCGGAGAGGTAAAGCCCCTCGTGTGGAGAGTTGGAAACAGGAGGTTAACACCAATGCCAGATGACACAGGGCGGCTTGTGGCAGGATGTCTGTTGAGTGGCATGGAGGTGGCGTTCCGAGCAGTTTAGGAGAGCAGGAGGGATTCCTGTGGGTGCAGCCTGAATCCTGGTACGGATGGTTTCAGTTATACCTCTGTGGCCAGGATGAACACCGCTGTCCTTTTGTAGGGCACCATAAAGTTTACAAAACAACTTGCCCCATTTGTTGTTTGGATCATTAAGTCTTCCGTCCAAGAGCACTGAGGCTCAGGCAGGTCTCATGGAAGCGGTGGCCCTGGTCTCCTGACTACAGGATGGGAGCTCTTTCCACTCTGGCTGCCTCCCCCTGAAGAAGGCAGAATGCGCAATGAGCTAGGAGGAGAGTCCAGGAGCTGGACCACCTCAGGAGGGAAGTAAATCTGAAGGGTCCCCCCAAGCAGAGGTGGGGTTCTCTGTTAGGGAATAATTGGCCCAAGGCAGAGTGAGCAGTTTGCCCTCATCACACCTGCCATCCTCTCAAAGACATGTATTGGTCTCACCAGAGTTTAAATTGTGTCCATTGGCTCAGCGCCCATAGCACAGCGGTTACGGCGCTGGCCACATGCAGCGAGGCTGGCGGGTTCAAACCTAGCCCAAGCCAGCTAAACAACAATGACAACTGCAACAACAGCAACAATAACAAAGAAATAGCCAGGCGTTGTGGTGGGTGCCTATAGTCCCAGCTACTTGGGAGGCTGTGACAAGAGAATTGCTTTAAGCCCAAGAGTTGGAGGTTGCTATGAGCTGTGACACCATGGCACTCTATCAAGGGCAACGTACTAAGACTCTGTCTCAAAACAAAAAACAAAACAAAACAAAATAAATAAATTGTGTCCATTAGTTGCTCATATGAAAACACGAAGCAATTTCTCTCTCACTTGCACACATGCATGCGCTCAGCTTGCTGGCTGCTCCTTGTTCTCGGGGCCACTCTGACTCAGAGCTGTGTCATAGCCGCCTCTTAGATGGCTCGGCCCCTGCAGGCTTTAGCGTTTGCACCTAGGAACAGACGGGGAGCCCGTAGGGAAAAGCGGCATTTATTGTGCTTTAACATTTATTGCATTTGGGTGTTCCAGGACACACTTAATAGGCAGCCAGGATGTAGGAGAAAGAGCCAGAGTACCTGGTGTCAAGCCCAGCTTGGCCACACATTGCCTGTGTGACCTCAGCCCAAACAGTCAGCCTCTCCCGGCTTGAGCTTCCTGCTCTCTGGGGTGGGCATCTTGATATCCACTGCTGGGGAAGTAAATTAAGGGGCTTAATGAGGGTGTGGGGGCCACCCAGGTTGTTTACTGTCTATTTTTGGACATCCTCGGTCTGAGAAGGAAGATACAGAGTGTGGCTGCTGCAGGATATTCCTCAAGATGACTTTGTCATCTCTGAGCTGAAGTGGCACTAGCCTTGTTTTAGGAAAAGCTGCATAAGTTTCACATAACTCTGAGGATGTCATGGATGTCACCACAGGGGGGTGATGACAAAGGGGCATTAAAAGAGAGGATGCCCCTCCCTCCCTGTGATCTCAGCCCCTTCACCCTGCTTTGTTGTTTGAACAGGATGTCGTAGATATATTTATATGTCGGGGCAAGCAGCAGCGTTGGAGACAATTGTAACCAGAGCACTTGGAAATCCACCTTCAGGTAGGAGAGTGTTTTGGAAAATCAGAGCTTGGTCAACAGGGAAGAACGGGCACAGCCTGCACTCCTCACCCCGGGAGAGCGTCACGTGCCTGTTGTGGCTCGATTTTAGGACTGTGACAATAATGTTGAGGTTTTTTGAAGATGGCAGCAATCTGATAAAGCTCTTAGAGAAGTCGATTCATATGTCAAGTATTTCAGGTCAAAATTCTCTTTAGACGCCACCATTTGGTTTGTCTGAGTGGCTCTTACGGCTCCGTGTGCGGGTGAGACATCAAGTGACCACAGTGACAAGTGCTTCCCGACTGCGGGTTCAGGTACAATTCTGTCCACCCCCACATCTCCCCCGAGCCTGTCAAACACAGCACTTAAAATGCCATTTTGCCTATTCATCGTGGTTCCTTTGCGAGAGGAAATTGGAGCTACCTCTGGGCACAGTGCTGTCCGGGGACGCCTGTCATCTTCTGGCTCACACTGGAAAACCACAACATGATTGTTGAGCCTTGTACATATTTACTCAACTTCCCAGACACCCGAGAGCTTATGTAACTCAACATTTATTACAGTGCCACTTGAGCAGGTTGAGTTTTTTTCCCTCTGCTTGTTTAAAGCTTTACTTTCTGAAAAGTCTTACTGAGAGAGATGGCTGGAAATGGGAAAGTAATAGCTTTGGGGGCCTAGTAGGTAAATTTGCTTCCTTTCTTCCTTTCCTGGGAAATTAAGAGATGCTAGGCCAGAAGTAGCTCTGGTTGTCATTATTATGTGCTTAAAATAGCTGGGCCCAGGCTCTTTTATAAAGTCTCAGTTCAGGCTAGACGAGGTAGCTCACCCCTGTAACCCTAACACTCCAGGAGGCTGAGGTGAGTGGATTGCTTGAGCACAGGAGTTCAAGACCAGCCTGAGCAGAAATGAGACCCTATACCTTTAAATATAGAAAAAATAGATGGGCATAGTGGTGGGCGCCTGTAGTCCTAGCTGCTTGGGAGGCTGAGGCAAGAGGATCACTTGAGCACAGGAGTTTGAGATCGTTGTGAGCTGTTACACCACAGCATTCTTCTCAGGGTGACAGAGTGAGACTCTGTCTCAAACCCACCCCCCAAACAAACAAACAAAACAACCTCCCCCCCAAAACAAAGTCCTAGTCTATGGACTGAGGCCGAACATGTAAATTTCTGTGGAAACACCTACTTAATAGGAAGAGCAGAGGGGTTAGCCCTTGAGCCTCTACGGAAGACTATGGATGGTGACTTGCTCTGGCTGGCCACCTCCCTTTCACACTAGCTGGCCCATTTTCCTGGACATCGGCCTTGACATGTTGAGCAATACTCAAATCAAGGGGGACAGGACTCCACCAGCCATGGAAATGCTGATGAGCTGAGATGACACTGGACTTTGATTCAGACCCTCTGTGATCCTTTCCTCATGCTGCCGAGATACACTTTTACTTGCCCCTATAATAGGGGGATGGGGAAGTCCCTCCTTTGATAGGATCAGCAGGTCCTACCAAGCTGAATTGCTTCTA
Source organism: Perodicticus potto (assembly GCA_963574655.1). Lineage (NCBI taxonomy): Eukaryota > Metazoa > Chordata > Mammalia > Primates > Lorisidae > Perodicticus > Perodicticus potto. Next base: position 44,396 of record CAUYRH010016764.1, on the reverse strand, counting down.
TTGCTTCTCTAGCCACTCGGCAGTTTCTTTCACCCCCAATTACTTTGCATTGGGGGTGAAAGAAACACTAGGACGATGTATGGGGCTTGGCCTCAGGCCAAACTAGGAGTCGCTGCTTCTTCCTATTTCTCAGTGAAGAGCAGAGGCTGTGGTGTGGCGGGTTCCTGCCCTGGTAGGTCACCGGGTCTGGTGGGGTTTGAAGAGTTGCTCTCCTCACCTGTATAAGGCTTGCCCTGGAAACTGGGGAGGGGATGGGACAGGAGGGTGAGAGTGACAGTACTATTCACTTCCAAAATGCTATGTCCATGCTTTCTTGGTGTCTGAGGAGATGTAACTTGTGTCAGGAATCTAATGCCCCCCAAAGACTCCAGACCAAGACCACATGGAGTGAATACTAGTAAGTTCACTGTCACATTTCTGTGGAAGATATTAGGTCATTGGTTCAATTTTTTTTTTTTTTTGAGACAGAGTCTCACTTTGTCACCTAGGTTAGAGTGCCATGGCATCAGCCTAGCTCACAGCATACTCAGATTCCTGAGTTCAAGTGATCCTCTTGCCTCAGCCTCTCCAGCAGCTGGGACTAATCTCAATGCCTGGTACCCATCTCAATGCCTGGCTAATTTTTCTATTTTTAGTTGATCTGGGGTCTCTCTCTTGCTCAGGCTGGTCTCAAACTCCTGAACTCAAGAGATCCTCCCGCCTTGGCCTTCCAGAGTGCTGGGATTATAGGCATGAGCCACTGTGCCTGGCCCATTGATCCAATTTTTAAGATTCACAGTCTCAACCCTTTAAATGAGAAGTTTAAGAAAAGAGGAATTTTGTTATCAACATGAGTCAACACAGAAAGAGAAAACATGCTTAAGCAATGGGTTTGGATAAAGGCAGGCCTTATGGAGTGTGTTATGTTCACACTTCTGTTATGGTCCATCTGGCTGGCCACTCTAATCATGTGAAGTTATTTGAGTGAAATTCAAAAACATGTTCTGGGTATGAAACCAGCCAGAGATGCAGGGAAAGGGCTCCTGAGCTGGGGGAGCAGAGGACCCCAGCCCTGCCCTGCCTAGTCTGCCCATGGGCTCTTCTCACTCTGAACGTCCAAGGTGCCCTCTGCACAGTCCTCAGGGGTAAGCTCCAGGCCTCCTGCTCACTCAAGTCAGCACCCTCATTTGACTTTGTACCAGGAGAATGGAAGGGACTAAAGCACAAAGGATAATTTCTGGCAGGTTGTATACTTACTGTCAGAGGGGAAGAAGGAAGAATCAGGAGTTAGGGAAGGTGCTCCTTGGGTGGGTAATCATGAAAGGTCTGCTAATGCTTGTGGTGGGTGTAGGAATTGAGGAAGAAAAAGGTTTTAGGTATTATTGTGAAAGTCCCATATCTGTCCTAGATAAAAGCAGCTAATCATTAATTGAGAATATGACCTGGGAATAGTTGCTACAAAGTGACCTCATTCATTTATTCCTCTATTCAGCAAAAACATACTGGGAGTACTATAATGAACAAGGAGTAGATAAACACGACACAAAACACCAAGCTCCTGGCTATCAGAGTATCCGGTCATCACAGGCACATGGTCTATTGTGCTACTTAATGCCATTCTCCATATTTATTCTACTTTGAGAAATTACTTGTTGAATTTGGTACCAAAAAAAGTCTTGTCTCTCGTGAGGAAATTGTCTACAATCTACATCCCTTTTAAATATAAGCACTGGGTAACTGATCATGTTTCTATTTTTACCCTATGAATCAGCCAGAGTTCTAGGTTGCAAACCCCAGAAATTGATTCTGTCTGTCTTAAGCGGAAAAGAGGAATTTTTAAAAAAGAATAGTTAAATCAAAACACGAGTACACGTTTGGGGCTTGGCTGTCTCATGGACTAGCTCTGGCACATGGGACAAGCCCTTTTCAAATTTCACTTTACCTGCCATTCAAGGAATGTTGTACATTCAGAGTGGAGCTCACAGAATAGATGGAATGCTCATAGGCCATGTTGGGATGGCAGATAGGAGCCAAAGAAGTTCTGGATAGGGAGATCACCAAAAATGGTTCTCATACTGCCGGACCAAATGGAGTAAGGTGACCAGTTACCTTCATGATGTTGGGACCCCAGATTCAAGTGCTGGAGGAAGCTTCTGATTGGCTCAGCATCGCTTTGATGTCCATAGCCAAAGGGCTGGCTACTCTCCAGATTAGTAGGGTAACGTCCAAAAGGAAGATTAGTGGGATGATGCTGGGTAACAACAGGAGTGGATGTCTGTGAATGCACAGGCAAACTGATGTTCAAAAATAAAAGAATTATCAACCCTCCTGAAGAGCTTATTTGCTCTTTCAACCTTTCTTGGTTCTGACTTTTTCCCTTCCTTTTCTTTTAATTTCCCTTATTGTACAACATTCCTTGAACTGCAGGTAAAGTGAGGTTTGAAAAGGAAGAATGACATACTCATTCTTCCTGAGCTAGTAAATGGTACAGCCAGGTCCTGGATTTATATCTTTTAATTTCAGTTTCAGTTTTCTTGTCTTTCACTTTGAGTTGATGCCATGCAAAGTGGACAGTGAGAAAAGTCAAAGGTACAAAGAACTTTGCTGCGGTCATATCGAGGGGGAATAGTTCTTCGGGGCTGGAGAAGTTCATAGGTCTATGTAATTAACAACAAATGTTTTCTTTACCGGAGGAAAAGCCCATTTGCTCTCTGTTGTACACCAACTAACCCACCAGCACAGAGTGTTCTGTCATTGCTAAGAAGGTTTCCATGGTGAGCTGGGGAGTGATTTCTTCAATATTTTTCTCCCTGGTGAGGGTTTTTCAGGATCTTCAGGGTGTTCCCCTGTCCTAGAAAGACTTATCTACCCTATCATCCAAATGTAGCTGAACTTACTTTTCTTGCCTTTTTGAAAAGGGTTTTCCAGAGGGAAACTACATGTTTATTACAGAAAATTTGAATAAGACACAGACTGGAAATTTTCAAAAAGGACTCAGAATTGCACTGTTATATTCGGTCTCTTGTATGCACGTATTTTCTCTTTTGAAAATTAAGATTATATGGTGGCATTCAGGAAATGTTGTACATTTAGAGTGGAGCTCACAGAATAGATGGAATGCTCATAGGCCATGTTTGGAAAGCAGATAGGAGCTCAGGATAGGGAGACCTCAGAAACTGGTTCTCATATTGCTTTTATATGACATAATCTTGTGAGCTCGTGACATAGAAGATGCTTAGCACTTGGATTCTCAATTTAATAATCATTTATTGTGAAGCTGTTTGGGCTCACCACATGGATCAAACCCCTGCCTGTCCTCAAGGAACTGCCTTCTCCACTTCTAGTCTCTGCAGGGAGGCGGAAAGGGAAGAAGCCAGGGATGTAGAAATCAAGAGAGCAACCCCGGGCACCATGACTTCAAACTGACGATTGTCATCCCACATGAAAGGTAGCAAGGAGTTCAAAACACGTCTTTCCCTGTTTTGTGAAGAGTAGGGCCGTATGACTTGGGTTTTGTGTGGAACCGTATCTAAAGCAACATGGGTCTGTAAAGACGTAGCTAAATTTTGTTTTTTTCTTTGAGACAGTCACTATGTCGCCCTTAGTAGAGTGCTGAGGTGTCACAGCTCACAGCAACCTCAAACTCTTGGGTTTAAGACAACTCTCTTGTCTCAGCCTCCAAGTAGCTGGGACTACAGGTGCCCGCCACAACGCCAGGCTACTTTTTTTTGTTGTAGTTGTCATTGTTTAGCAGGCCCACCAGCCCCGGTGTATGTGGCCAATGCCCTAACCATTGAGCTATGAGCCGTAAATATATATATATATATTTAAGAGAATTCATTGTTTGCGAGGGTTTGTCTCAGAATATTAAACAGGATCCAGCTCCTAAGCCATGCAGAGGCATCTCACTGGTCTCTCGTTTCAGCCCTCCAGCCTGTGGAAGGCACTCGGGGCCGTTCACACACCAGCCCACAGCCCCTTCCTCTGTCTTCCATACCTCCGCTCCTTTCTTTTATTGTTTGGACCCCATCGTCTTTTTTCTAGAAAGTGAGAATCCCTCCTCTTTAGAAGGAAGTGGGAGGGTAAAATTGTAGGAATTCGAGATTCTCCTTAAATGTCAGGGGAGAGAGACACTGTGGGCATGCAGCCCTTCAGGTTTTCTGCCCCTTTCCACTGTCTGTGTCTCTGCCCCCTGAAGCGACTGGCACTGGCACAGCCACCTGAAAGGAGCTAGGAAATTCCTGCTGAGCAGAAGTGACCTCGAGAAACCAGGCAGCAAGGCAGATGCTGGGTTACTGCCATGTTCCACACGTGAACCAATGTGGACTGAGAGCAGAACGGCAGGGGTTGTCCCTGGGTTGCCCTGGATGCCACTCCCATCACCCAGCGGTGGCCTCTAAAGAAGGACGGGGATCACATGCCCCTGATCAAGCACCTTGGATCCCTGGTCCCAGGACTCTGGACTGGACTGGCAGGAGCTGGGTGTGGGGTTAAGAACAGGGCTGGTGGCTGGGTCCAGTGGCTCAGACCTGTAATCCTAGCACTCTGGGAGGCTTAGCAGGTGGGTTGCCTCAGCTCACAGGTTTGAGACCAGTCTGAGCAAGAGAGTTCCAGCTACTTGGGAGGCTGAGGCAAGAGAATCATTTGAGCCCAAAAGTTGGAGGTTGCTGTGAGCTGTGACGCCACAGCACTCTACCGAGGGTGAACAAATGAGACTCTGTCTCAAAAAAAAAGAAAAAGAAAAACAAGCGAGGTTGGTCTCAGGGTTTGGATCCTAGACCTCTCTTCAAGGTTCTGCTCTCCTTGAGAGTTAGAAAAGAGCCAGAAGCAAATACGAGAAGCGAAAAATAACCAAAGAGCTATGGCTCTTGAATATTCATTTGTTCATCCCTAATTCTTTCAATACACATCCACAGGAAGGAGGGTAATCCTCAAACATTCAGGCTCCAGAGTCACACAGACCTCATTCTGAAGCCTGTTTCTGCCACCAGTCAGTTGGGCAAGTTACTCCACCTCTTCAGACCCCAGGGTCTTTATGTGTCAAGTTGGGACAATAACAGCGACCTTCTCGGCAGATCGCTATGAGGATTAAGTGAAAATTGAGAAATGCCCGTGGAGGGTTAGTTGAAGGCCTGCTGCATGGTCTCAGAGGTCGGCGGTATGATTTTGCTCGAAACACCCTCCAAGAAGACTGTGCTGGGAACAAGAGTAACTCAGACACAGACTCTGCCCCGAGGAAGCTGTGATAGGCCGTCAGATGGCGAGAAGTGAGAGGGGCTTAGAGAAAAGAACAGGACCAAAGGGGCATGGAACGAAGGAACAGAGGGTCACGAGGGGGTTCCCCGGTGGAGGGAGCTGTTCTCATATGGTGGGGCTCAAGTGGGAATGCCGAATATCAGGGAGGCACAGAGGTTTCTGACACAGTTTGAGCACAGTAGGTGCAGGTGGGAGAGAGAAGCAAAGGGATAAATTAAAAGCAAAACAGGAAGGCAGGCTCATCACCAGGCTCACAGCGGTGAGGAGGTGGGTAAGCAAAAGAGAAAGCAGACTGAAACTAGTAAAGAAGCCTCCAGCACAGTGATGAAGGTGACCCTCCCAGTGGAGATGGTGCAAGGTAGCCTGTCCCCGAGGCTGGAACTGGGCTTGAGGTCTAGGGTTACTGAAAGAAAAGTCTACACAGGTGTTCAGGGATTTTTTCTGATCCTTTGATCATTTTCCTACCACAATACTCAGAAATCCACCCTGGATATACTCTCGGAAAGGGTGTCCAACAAATCCCCTCGCCCCTGCTGCCACCTTGGCAACTTCATACTCGGGTTCTCGGGGATGGGAACACGGTTCAGAGAGTGATCAGCCCGAGTTGCCGAATTCTGAGGACCCTGATTGGAGCAGATGCTGGCTGTGCGATCTGTGTCTAGACATGGAAATTGTGCTCCTAATCTCTCAATCCTGCTTTCTCTACATTCTCTGACAACGCGCCCGTCTCTGTAAACATTCTCACCACAGGAGCGGAGCTGGAAGCACATGTGTAATCAGCAGCCGCAGCAGCTACAAAAGGGGTTATGAAATCCACTCAAAAATAGCCTGCCTGCCCCACAGGCATGCAAAGCAGCCAGGCAGCCAGGGCGGACGTGTCAGGCAGCAGATTTTGTTCAGTGTTTCAAGAGGCTTCCAGAACCTGCCGCACTTAGGCGCAAAGGAGCTCAGGCTGGTCAGAAACACCCACAGGGGATCTGGGCCGGTGGACAGAGCCCCCTGCGCATCTGGGAACCACGAGTCCCTGGCGTCCGCTCCTGCTCCCGTGGAGACAGTACACAGCCTCCCAAGAGATGCCAATCTCCTGCCCTGCCTGCCCCCAAACTCCTCAGCCCTGGCAACATTTATTTGAGTTAAAATTTGGAGGTCACATAATGTTATCCCAGCCATGAAGCTAAAAAGTTTGGCTCCTGCCCTTGGAACCTACTTAATGCATCAGCTGGCGGGTCCCTTTGCAGGGTTAGGATGGCGCATTTTTATACAGTGAGTGAGCAGAAGGGGGAAAGGTGATCTGGCTGGACTGCAGGGAGCCTCAAGGAAGATGGGGCTTGGTATGTGTATCCACCATCTGCAGGGTGATGGGGTGAGGGATGAGACTGTGAGCTGGTGGATGTGGGGTTTGTCTGTCTTCTTTCAACCTCCAGACCCTACTGCTGTATGATCTTAGTCTAGAAATTTATCCATTTCTTCTGGGCTTCCTAATTGATTGGAATCTAGTTGCTCACAGAGGGCTCTAATGATCCTTGGAATTACTGTGGCATCACCTGTCATGTCTCCTTTTGCATCTCTGATTTTATTTATTTGGATCTTCTCTCTTTTTTTCTTAGTCTGGCTAAAGGTATGTCAAATTCATTTATCTTCAAAAAGCCAACATTTGGTTTGGTCGATCTTTGGTACTATTTTTCTTGTTGCAAGTTTATTTATTTATGCTCTGGTCTTCATTATATCTTTTCTTCTGCTAATTTGGGATTTGGTTTGCTCTTCTTTTTCAAGTTCTTTAAGATGCATTGTTAGGTTGCTAACCTGGGTGACCTTTGGCCCAGTCTCTTCTGGCCTCTTGCTTCTGAGTCTCTACCCAGTGGGAGGTGCTCTCTGCCCCGTTGTTCACTCTAGAGGGCACAAGAGCACAAGTCAGGTGGCTGTCCTTCACCTCACCATGTGCCCTTGGAGCCAGACTCTCAGTCAACTCAAAGAAATGATTACGTTGCTGAACACAGCTGCAGAGGTCCTGGGGATATTTTAGTTTGTACAGCTCTTTGCGACTAAAGAGACCTGCTGGGTCATCTGAGTTGTAGGGGCAAGGCCACTGGGCTCTGAGCCAGCTCTGTCGCATTGCTGTCTCTGCTACCGACTGTTTCCTGATTTTGCTTAGCTGAGCAAGGCAAACATCTGTAGCCCAAAAAAGGCCACTTGGGCAACTCAGTGTGCTGAAGGCACTGTGGAGGGTGCGGCCAAGACACCACGAGGTGGCTTTCTCGGCTGAAATGAACCTTCGACTTCCTCCCACCCCACCCAAAGCTTCCCTTCCCTTTTATGGGAAGCTAGGTTGGCCCGAGCCAGGTCCTAGTTTCTGTTTTGCCAAACTAACTCCCAAGCGTCTGTTGGGAGGAGACCACCCCCAGAAGGAGCATAACTTGTCTTTGGTTTTAGGGCGGAACTTGGGTTGTTTCTCCAGGGACGTCGTGACTGGGCTTGGAGCATCCTTGCTGAAGTGCTGTGCTTCACGCCCTTCGATGGGGAGCACGTAGCCCTCCATCTGCGGGTGTGACCTATTCAGAGGGCCATCCGGGGTGGGGGAGGGGGACCATGTTGGCCTGGTCCTTACAGGTGGGCCCACATGTGTTTCTGAGGGTGACCTTCACTCATTCTTTTGGAGTCATCTGAGGGCAAATGAATCCCAATGAAATCTGGTTCTTCAGTGACTTGAGTCATATCTTCGAAACAGGGCTGGGTGGGGAGAGATCGGCTCTCCTGAGTCTGCCTCGAGGAGACACTGCCCAGGCTGGGACCCTCAGTAGCACCCGGCACACTCCGCACGCTCATCTCTTCACTGAGTGTCCTGTGGGAGCCCGGGGTGGGGAGACCCCAGCCCCTGCCCCTCCATCATGTTGATACCCCAGAGAAACCTCCAGAAGACAGAGCCATGAGAGTCCTCCCAGGGGGCTTTGTTAATAAGGAAAGGTATCTATTTGTTTACAGATATCACTGAAGTGGCGTTTCCAGAAAGCTTGAAGGTTTTGACCTCAGCTGCTGTCTTCATGCTTCACACCAGGAACTTGGGCGTGGAGAGCCGCCTCCACCAACTTGGCTGCAAAGACCTGGCAGCTGCTCAGGCTGAAAATAGTAGGTGCTTCGAGTTTCTATTGCAGCATGAGCAGGGCCTCACGTACACACCCTGACCTGCAAATGTGGGCTGAGCTCACACATGGCTGTGAGGTGAAGCTGGAAATGAGCTCTCTGGGGGCCAAGAAGGCAGAGGAGCCGAGGGCCTCTGCCGTGTGGGGTGTCACCTTCTTCCTGTAAGCAGCCAGAGAGAGGACACTTCTGCACCTCAGTGGCCAAGTATGTTCACACCAGTAGCCTGGGACAAGCTTTAGAAAGAAGGTGAAAAAGAAAGTTTATTGTTTTTGTTTTATGCAAAACCTTCAAAGTTCTCCATTTATCTCCCAAAGCAAAGATTTCAAGTGTTTAAATCACTGCAAGAAAATAAAATCCTGAAAGCAAACTGTTAACTAGACTGGTGACATTGGTAGGGAAGACGGAAGGATCTCCGCCCTGCCCTTGGTGCCTGTGGCATCTCGTTCTTGATTTTCCTCTCATGTCTTAGCTGCTGTTTCCCAGGGACCTGTCTTAGGCTCAGCCGGGTGTTGACCAATAGCTCTTAAAACACAGGGCAACATATCCTCAAAGATCTAAATCATGTGTAAGGTGCTCCCAACAGTATCTACAGCATCTGTCTCCCTATCCATCCCTGTTTGTTTTCCTTGAGAAAATAGACCCTATTAGACATGTCATTGTGCAGTGCTCTAAGAAAAATTCCTGTGGACTTACTTTTATTTCTCCTAGCATGTTTCTCAGCCAGGAGGTTCAGAGGACCAGTCAAAAGTGCTCAGGCCTTGGAGAGAGATGGTCTTAGCTTTGACTCCAGGTATGCTATTTGCAGCTGTAGAACCTTGGGGAGGTTGCCTAAATTCTCTGACGTCTGTAAACTGAAAATGACTACTTTGCAGGGCTTCTGTGAGGTGCCAATGGGACAGTGTCGCCAAGGCACCCAGGAACATATTAGCATTCAGCGAGTGGTGATTGACCATTTCTTTGGTGTTGGAGCATTTTTGAGATTCCAAAATCAAACCCAGAGGCACAGAGAAAGGACCTATCATGGCACAGCACACACTAGGAGTTCGTTTTGCTCAACTGGTTTGACCTTGGGTCACTAGCAAGTCTCCATAGCAGGGGGCCTGTGAGTGGGAGTTTCTTGCACCAATGGAAGTCACACCCAGACGGAACCACAGCTAAAATGAAGCTTAGCCGGAGTCCAGAGTTCCAGTAAAAGTTGCTGAAACAATTTATTTAATGTTTGTATAAAGGATTGTAAATGGTTAATGAATTTAATAAGCTATTCAAAAGACATGGTGAGCTCCTCGTCCTCCATCTACAGTGAGTACCAGCCATTTACAAATCTTCCTTCAAAAGCACAGAAAGAAGCAGAAGGCCTGCCTAGGGGTCTGGAGACCCCAATTCTAGCTTCAGCAGGTCACCTTGGGGAAAGTCACTTGCTTTCTGTGCACCTTAGTTTCCTCATGTGTAAAGTAAGGCTGATAATGATGGCAGCTATAATTAATTAAAGATACCATATCTATTTTACACCATTATAATAACAATCAACTGAGATGGTGTCTTTTAAACCCTTTGTAAACTGCAAGTGTAAGGCATGGTTGTCTCATTTTGCAGGGAGGTCTTGAATCCATTGCAACAGCCTTTGTTGGACATGTGGTTTCTGGTGTTGGTTGTGTGCTTGAAAATGAGTACAAAAGGATGGTCGGCAGTGTTTCTGTCAAAGGCTGGAGGCAGTCCTAGGAAGGAGGCTCCCAAGTGCAGATGATGTAAGGGTAAGGTCAACTATTAATCACTGGGGAGACTCAGGATTCCTTTGGGTCTGGATAACTTCAACCCTCCCTGCTTTTTTTGTCTTATTTCCCCTCAGACGTGCTCAAGCCGCTGTCTGCTGCGTGAACACGGGCTCCCTCCTTTCTGCCTCTTTCCCACCTCACTGCTCTTCCTAGCCTCCTCAACCAGGTGCCTGTGGCGGACAGTCGGTGCTTACCAGATGCTCCTCTGCGTGCTGTGTTCGAGGCTCAGGCCACAGAGCTGGTTCTAGCAGATGAACTATGAGCAGCAGTGACACCTGTGGCTTCTACACTGGGGTGATATAGAACCAGTGTCTTATTTCCATCATTCTCTGCTTCCTCTGCTGTGTGCCCAGAGGGCACCAGCATGGAGGAGGCCTGCATGACCCGCCACAGACTTTATGGGAACAAGAGGCAAGTCTTCATCGTGTTAGCCAGAGATTTGAAGATTTATTCTGGAGTAGAGCCCAGTTTGGCCTGTCCTGCCTGCTGTGGGGGACGTGCTCCTTCCTTCCCTGCCCCCCACCTGCTCCTCCACTCTGTGTAATCTGGTGTCCACGTTACTGGGTGGGGAGGATGGCCGCTCCCAAGGTTACCAGCGACCTCATCCGCATTCACCTGCATACTGCCAAGTTGCCTTGTGCACTTGAAACAGTTCTTTTAAACTTTGGCTTCATTATTTTAAGTTTTTAAAAAAAGTAATATGTACTCACCTTAAGGAAAATCTCCTTACCTTCCTAATTATCAATCTACTCTCTGTTCTGATTGCTTTTTCTCTTACTTCTTCTAAAGGCAGGTGTTAAAGGCAGGTGTTCACCCAAAGATCTGCCTCTGGTCCTCTTCTCCCTCCCCACCCGCCTCCAACTGGTTTGACAGTCTCAGTATTCTCAGCTGTGCTCTGGCCATTGGCCTGGGTTGCATGAGGCTGTGTTCGTCACCCTTGTCTCCAGCCTGATGTCTACCTGGGGCTGCAGCCTACTTCTGGAGATGAAACTGTCCAGAGCTGGACCTCCTTTTCCCTTTTCTTCCTCCTGCCAGGCCCCTTATTGCCATGGCCTGACTCCTGGATTTCCTTTTGACTCCTCTGTGTTCTCCATTCCACCATCCCCAGGTCTAACCAGGTACTCAGCATGGTGGATTCTCGTACCCCTACCACTGATATCCTAATTGTATGTGTGTAATTGCCTTAAGAGGGGCCTAGAAAGACACACGCTGGGCTGTTGACTGTGGTTGGTTTTGAAGAAGGAAATCCATGGGAGATGGGGCAGATGATAGAGTGTTTTGTACTTTAAAATGTATTATTCTGTACTGTTTACATATTTTCTGTAACGATGAATTAATTCACATATGAAATACATACTTTTAGGATAAAAAATGGGCTCCCCACGAGGTAGTGAAACCCTTCTAACTGCAAGTGTCTGAGTACAAGTGGGATGACTTAGCTGGGGGTGTCATGGACGTTGCTGAAGGGACCCCTGTGTTGAATGGTCCACTAGACTCTCTCCTCTGTGTCGGTCAGGATCAGATTCCACTGTGAAGGATGGCACTCAAAAATAACACAGGTATAAACAAAGTGGAAGTTTATTTCTCTCTGAAGTAAAAGGGCATGCACTAATTACTCCAGGTGGCTGGTAATCTTGGGAGCGGCTACCCTCCCCACCGAGTAAAGGTGGACACCAGATTACTCAGAATGGAGAAGGTCATCAAGCCAGGGCTTGTGGGAGCCCCCTGCGATGCTCAGAGATCTGTCTCTGAACTTGCCATTACACTCTCCTCACATCATGGCTTCCCCTCTCATAGTTTAATGGTTGCTCAAACTTCATTCATCACGTTTTCATTTCAGGTAGCAGGAATAATTAGCATAGGCCCTGTCCCTTTAAGGATACTTTCCAGAAGTTGCTGCGTCTACTTCTTTGGCCAGGACTTTGTTGGAAAGAGATACCGAGGATTACAGGGGACCGGGGTACGCTTTGTTCCAGGAGGCCATGTGTGCAGCTGAGAACTGGGGTGATTCTCTTACCAAAGAAAGGGGCGATCAACATTCTCTGCCAAGGTTTTAACACTGAGATTTAAAGACAAAGACTGGCTGCTACTTCCTGAGCTCTCACGGTGGCCGGTGTCCTTCCCGAGTGTGATCTTGTTTGATGCTCACATGCCCGTGAGTTCCAATTGTGCAGCCAGATCCCAGGACCCACAGCAAGGGAAGACGAGAAAGACGGTTCCAGTCCAGTATCCTGAATCCCCAAATCCAAAATGCTACAGTGAGCATTTCCTTTGAGCTTCATGTCGGCACTCAAAAAGTTTCGGTTTTTGGAGCATTTCAAGTTTCAGATTTTTGGATTAGGGGTTCTGAACCAGGTACACATATTTCAAAATGTGAAAAAATTATAATAGAAATCTGAAACACTTCAAGTCCCAAGCATTAAAGATGAAGATTACTCAACCTGTATTGAGCGTATGTATCCCCTAGGATGGAAAGCCATCCTCGTTCTCATCAAGACTCATAAAGTGGGAATTCTCCATCCTTGGAAAGGATTTAAATGCTGACATATGACTATTCCATCAATCCATTTCCTAATTGCCTTCATTTTAGGTTAAAAAACTTGAGCAAGTTGAATATGAACTGGATTATTTTCAACACATTTGGCCATCCCTTGGCCTCTTGTTCTCTCTAGGAGTTGCTCTGAAAGCAGTAGTGTCTCATTCCTGGGCTACCTAACAGGAGTGTGTGGTAGGCAGAATAATCCCCCCGCCACATACACACAAGTTGTCCACATCCTAATCCCTGGAACCTGGGGATATGTTACTTTCTGAGGCAGAAAGGACTGTGTAGGTGTGATTAAATATCTTCAGATGGGAGATATTTCTGGATTATTTTTCTGGGTCCAGTGTAACCATGAGAGTCTTAATCAGGGCAGAGGGAGGCAGGAAAGTAAGAGTCAGAGCGGAGGCATGACCATGCGAGGCATAGGTCAGAGAGATGTGATTTCCAGCTGGACTGAGCCAGGGAATGTGGCAGCCCCCAGAGTGGCCCTGGTGACCCCTTGCATTCAGCCCAGTCAGGGGCTTCTGACCACCACTGTGAGATAATGAACTGGGATTCTTTTTAAGCCACTAAGTTTTTACAGCAACAAAAGAAGACAAATACAGGGTGCAAGTTAAAATACCCACTGTACAGAATGTACCACCAATAAGTAAAGTGGGCTGTTGCTAAACCACTTCTGAAACACGTGGCCCTTTCTTTTTTCCAGTTTTAACAGAGCCATGAATCTGAACATTTCAATTTTTCTCCTAAATTTATCTGTAAGTAAAACGATAGCGGAATCACGACGGACAGTGGCAAGTGACACATGACTGCAGTGGCAGGCAGAGGACAAGGCAGTGGGGGAGTGTGCGAACTGGGGCTGAACCAGCTGCTGAGTATGACATAGGAAGAAGCCACTGTTACTGTGCAGAATTTGGATCTGGTGTTTCCAATGTTTCTAACTTAATTACAATATAGTGTTTTCTTTTGTTGTCTTGCAAATGAATAGTTAAACAAACATCTCTCTTTAGGCTTGCTATCTTTGGCTGTAGAACAATATCACTTCCCCCATTTTTGTCAGCACCTCAGAATGGGTTTTCCAGTGGAGATTGCTTTTTTCATTGTTGCCTGTGTTCTCTTTCTTCAAAGCACTTTCCAAAGCATAAGCAGACAGACTTCAGCAAGTCAGCTTTCCAAAGTGTTACAGTGCCTAAAACATTCTCCACACTTCTTACACTCTTTTCCTGCCAGGACAATATTCAAAGAGGCCTGCAAACAGTCAGTCAGTCAACAGATATTTCTTGAGCATCTAGAGGAATAGGGCTATTTGGGGTGCCATGACGCCTACGGAAGACAGCAGCGCCTCCTGAACGTGCTGCTCATGTTGAGGGACCCTGTGTCTTGGAGAGCAACTGCCTTCCTTCCTTAAGTTGAGATACTACAGAATCTTCATGCCAGCAAGATATTTGTTAAGACAGCTGAGCATCTCTTCTTGTTTTCACCGCAGGACTAGAAAATTCTGCGTGCAAGTTGCTTCCTTGAGAGCCTGGAGCGAAGTTCACTTGTGGCCAAATCACCACCTGTGCTTAAACTAGCAATGGCACCAAATCAACAGTGACCCAAATCTCCCTGCATTTAAAGGGCATAGCTAGGTGAACACAACGCTTTCCTGGTGCCTTGGGCCCCTGGTTACTGTGACAGGGGTTCCAGTTGTTGAAAGTGTGCTGATGGAACCTCACCGGACAGTGTCTATATTTTGAGTCCTGAAGGATTCTGCTCAATTCCTGCAGTGCCAGGATCTATACGTGGTACCACACACGGTGGGCCTGAGGTTAATGTTAGGTGAAAATGAGAACAGTTGCTATGAAATGGGCTGAGTGCTTACTCTGCGTCAACCTTTACATTGGTTGTCATTTTATCCTCACAACAACTACTCGCAATAATTATTCCTCTCCTTTTTATAAACAAGAAAAATGAGGTTCAAGGTCACACTTCTGCTTACAGACAGAGCCAAGATTTGAACCCAGAAAGTCATTGATCTGTATATGCCACCTGGGTGAAAACTACTTAATTGAAACCTATGGTTTTAGATTTTATAAAATCTTAATGTGGTTTTGAAAGCAGAGATACTTTAATGTGTTCATCAAAATGCTTTTGAAAAGTTGGATTAAAAATGAATATAAGTTCTGTCAGTCGGGGAAGCATCTTTACAACACCTACAGTATTTAGTACTGTGCTTTGTATGTTGAAAACCCAAAACAAACATTCGTTAAATGAATGGATGAAAGAATGAAACGATTGTAGAAGTTGATCTGAAATTTAAATGTAGTCAGACCAGTGTACGAAGAGACCCATAGATTTACGGGACAGAGCATGTAGGTTGATACTGTTTATTCCAAGTTACCTGTAAGTGGGCATTAATGCATAGAAATATGGTGGGTCCCACTTAAAGCAGAGCCTCATATACAAGGACTTGGTGTAGTTGATTTAGGACATGATCCCAGGAAAAGAAGTGAAGACAGCAAAGAGATGGGTGCAGACAGGGAGGAGAGTCAATGTTGGCGGTGGTGAAGGGAGCTCTTGCCGTGGACACTTGCCTGAAGGGTGGGAAGCTGGAGCATGAATCCACTGGTTCACAGTTCTTATTGGCATGAACACCCCACCTTTCCAGGCTCTGTTTTTGAGGACCCAACAGGTCCCTTTAGCAACAGGAAAGGCTGTGGATCAGAGGGCAGAAGGAAACACAGCTCACACTCCAGGTGGGGCTCGTCCATGTTAGGTGAGTCTGAGCTCCTGGAACTGCTTACCGCAGCTGTGGCTAAAATCAGAGGCAAGTGAGGGACACGGAACAGGAAGCATCTACTATGGTATTTCTCAAAAACCAGTAAAACAGTTTTTAAAAATCAAGAAATTTTTGTGAAGCCAAAAACTTGTTAGGCTTTGCAAATCTAGACTTTCATAGATGAGGTTATTTTCATTGAAATCTTGGTGCGCACCATGTCAAGGTCAGGTTCCTTGGGAAGTAGATTTGAAGGCAAAAATATGTGCAGGAAGTCTAATGGGAAGTGCGCTTGGCATCCATGCCTGGACACGAAGCAGGATTGGGCACAGAGAGAAGCCATGCTGTGTGCAGCCACAAGGCTTTGGCTGACACCATGGCAGCTCTGAAGCAGTGAAGGCTCTTCAGAGTTGTCCTAACTTGAAGCTACATGGCTGGGTTTTATACACAGGCATCCATAGGATGCCTGCTGGCCCAGGGAGGGGACCCGCACTTGAGCAAAGCAGCTGGAGGCCACCTAAGGAGAGAGCACGGAGCTGGGGCCTGCCGACTGGACAATGGGAATCTGGGGAGCCCATCTTAGTGTCTACCACATTTGAACCTCTAGACGAGTAGCTAAAATTGAAAAATTCAAACCCAAGATAAAAAGTAAAATTAAATTCAAAACCAAGTCTCCTTTCTCACTGTGGCAGGCCAAACTGAAAAAATATGAGTAATGGGACAAGGTTATTCTTGTCAAATGAAGATTTCAGACCACATTCAGGAATTACAAACTGGTGGCCCACAGGAAAAATTTGTTTGAAAAGTCTTGTTTTATTTGCATAAATAGTTTTTCAGACCCGGATTTCTGTCTTATCTTGATAAGGTGGGGGACGTGAGGTACGTTGGGCCCACATCCTTTCATGGCAAGTACTGGCTGGAATACTATTTGTTGGGACATACCCTGTCCCTATAAACCCCTCCCTCAGACTGCTTCAATCATTTTTGTTGCTGTCCAGGCCTCGTAACCATCTGAGCTTGTAAACTCTGATCAATAAGTTTTACCGAGCTCTGATGAGCAAAGATTCTGTGTGAATAGTCTTGCATACTGCTGAATAGTGTCATGACAGCTGGAAATCTTTGACTTCCTAGTCAAAGATGCATCTCTTCCTGGAGATTCTCTTTGGGCAAGTCAAACCATTTATTTGTGGGCTAGTTTTCTGACTTTGTAAACAAGAACTCTCATCTGGACCATGAACATGAAGAAAAGTGCTTTTGGTGGTCATGGTAGGGGCGATACGGGATTTTCTAGCCATAGGATATTATAGAAACCTCAGTGATTCCCACACCTGGCTGAATCTCAGAATTACCTGGGCTCTTTACAGAAATACAAATTCTCAGGTTCTTTCTGGCCCCTCTGATTCAGTAGATCTGGGGGCCCAATAGGTGGAACCTGAAAATCTTTATGTTTAGTTTCTCAAGTGACTCTATGTGCAACCAGACTCAGTTGCTCCTTATATTTAGTGCTGGTTCATACATAAGTTTCTAAGCTCTCAACTGAAGGGATTCTTTCTTTCTTTCCTTTTTTTTTTTGAGACGGAGTCTCACTTTGTTGCCCCCGGTAGAGTACAGCTCACAGCAACTTCTAAATCTTGGGCTTAAGTAATTCTCTTGCTTCAACCTCCCATGTAGCTGGGACTACAGGTACCCACCACAATGCCTGGCTATTTCTTGTTGCAGTTGTCATTGTTTAGCTGGCCCCGGGCGGGGTTCGAACCTGCCACTCTTGGTGTATGTGGCTGGCGCTGTAACCACTGTGCTACAGGTGCGAGCCAAGGGATCCTTTCTTATTCACCCTTTTATGCATCTCCATCTGTGTGTACTAATACTCACACGTGCTCTGTAAGTCCTGTGTACTCAGTGAGTGTCTAGCCAGTGAAGACTGAAGGAGTGAATAAACATTTCTGAATACCTGTCTCCTTTACGAGGTAAAGAGCATAAACCTCCAAAATCTTGTGCTGAAGGTTGTTTGATTTAGAGAGTTGATTTTTATAAATATGGTGTCACACAAGCCAGAGAGGGGAAGAGTCTTAGCTTTATCTTAGAAGGTTTTAGCCTTGGGGATGTGAAGAAATAAACGACTCCTTCTAAAGAGAACTTTTACTTTTCACCGAAAGATAGATTATTCACCCACTCAATGCTGTGTATGTGAGCTATTTGTACAATATTTCAGAAACAGAGAATTGACTCTCTGGAGAAGGAAACTTTCTAAATTATGCTGAAATTTTCCCCTTGAAATATAAACCTTATAAGAATAAGACCAGGAGCTTTTATCATACTAGGAGATAGATGCAGTGATACAAATCTAATTTACTGTGTTATGGTTTATTTAGCAGCTTGCTGTGCTTCCAAAGAGTTCATAAAGCAAGTATTTGCTGAGCATCAAGGGGGAAGTGTGGCCATTCCCCAGTTAAATAGGGTTCTGAAAGGGAATGATGCAGAGAATTTTGGCTCAAAAGAAAACCTTGGAGCTTGTTTGGCTATTTACCCAGCCTGCCTTTGGTAGAGGCCTTTGCCTTTGCTCTAATTTCTGAGGTTAGGGGCCTTCCAGAGCAAGACTCAGGCTTCAGAAGACTGCAAGTGGGTGGGAGGGAAGATGTGATTGGCTGGTGCTTGACTGGCTGGACCTTGATTGGCTGTGGCCTATTAGGCCTGAACCACTAGCCTTGGAGGAATTTGGCACTCTGTCCAGAAGCTGGCGATTAGAAACCATTTTTTCCCAGGTGCTCAGGAGTCTGTTAGTGAATGTTATATGATTTTTTTTTTTTTTTTTTGGCACTCAGTGATTTCTATCTTGAATTCAATTAGAATGAGTTTTTAAGATCTATTTTTTTTTTTTTTTTGCATCAGGGGCACCTATACTTTGTTTTTTATTTTCAATAAACAATAAGATTATAATGCAATAAACTATTCAAATCAATGTTGTACAGATAAAGATGGTAACGGTGCTGAAAGTAAACCATTGGCACCACACCATAGCTTGGAATGTTCACTGCCAGCTGAAAGCCCAATGGTGTGACAGATGAGGGGGAATGCCGATGTTTGAAAACACATATTTTGCGAAGGATACAGTTAAGCTGGAGTAAGGATTGGGTAGATTATAAATATCTGATCAGCCCAGTTGTCTGTGACATTTAGAATTATGGTGGTTTGATTTCTGGGTCTGCTCATAGCTATTATGACTACAACTGCTACCTCTAGCAATCCTATTGTCATAGCCCAGCAGGGGATCTTGAGAAAGCCTGAGACTTGTCATGGGCATAGACCTCAGAACTGTGACCAGATTTGGATAAAGCATGAGACATTCAATCAGATCTTAATTTAATATTGTGTAGCTTGTGGCCCTACCCAATAAGGATTTTCAGCGAAGGCTGGATTCTGTCCAGTTCAAAGGTTTTTAGGAATAGGGAAGACTTTTTAAAATCTTAAAGACCAGTGAACAGCATGAGGGAGGTAGAATAATTCCAGTGGGGGTGGTTGTAGACTTCCTGAGAAATTGAATAATTCCAGTGGAGTGGTTCCTGAGAAATTGAATGACACTTTACTTCAACTCAGGTTTTCAGTGATGAGACCTCTCCACTTTGAGGGCAGTGATACAGCAACTTTTGAGAGAGCTCAGGGTGTTACATTAAGGTTATGGTCAAGGATGCAGGTGGTGTCCTGGCCAGGTGGTTCTCTGTTCATTAAAAAACCTTACTTTGCTGAGGAGAGGTTCTCCAAAATTGTTAGAGAAGAGATCCCAAAAGAGTTTTGGATGACAGATGCTTTCTTTTGAACATTGAAAATGTGCAGAATTCTAGAATTGTTTAAGAGAATCAAACTCTAGGTTAATAAAATATTTTGGTGGCAGAGAATCAAGGGTGTCTAACACTTTCTAAGCATTATCAAAGCGATCAAAGAGAGTCCCCTAACTTTTCAAGGTGAGTTTTAAAGTCATGTGTTTACTATATTGCAAGCCATAGACAATATTGTCTCAGAAAATAGACACAGTGGATAGAATTCTTGAGAGGGGTGTGGTGATTTTTTTTAAGGAATGATAAGCTCAATCGAGGAATGATAAGCTCTGCCAGCGGAAGCCTCTTCCCCTCCCCAACATGGAGCACGATCGCCTGCAGGCGTTTCTGGTCAAAGACGCCTTCTGCATCTCTCTCTCAGCGTGCCTGCTAATTTATGTCTGTGTGATTAAGATCTTTATTGGAAAATCATGCAATATCGGGATCAATGATGAGGGACTTTGGAACAGTGGCAGAAACTCAAAAGCTCCTCTGGTGGGATGAATGTGCACTGGGAAAAAACACGCTTCTCTCTGTCAATTAAGGCTTTTAGGTTCATGGCCTGAGAAAATAATGAAATCAGTCAGGTATTTAGCAAGGAGGGTATGATATGATACAATGTCTGATCATGGATTTAGCTCAATTCACTTGGAAAACAAAGGGTAGACGCCAAGAGCAGGAGAGAATGGTTGTATAGCCCAGACCTCTCCAAAAACTAATAAATAACTGTCTGACAACAGCTACCTGGAATGTTTCATTCCAATCGTCCATAACTGTGGTCTTAAAAAATAATTGGGAGCAAGATTTGGATATAAAAGGAGAAACCCTACGTATTTGTTTACACCAGTTTTTCAGGGCATACTTTTGGTTCTTGTTTCTGGCTTGTCTGAGAAAATCTACACATACTATATCTCCAAAAGGAAGCGAGTGTGTGGGGAGCCTGGAAAATATTTGCTTTGGTTCTTTTGTGCTGTAAGCTGCTCTGTCCCTGAGACCTTTGAGATGGAGGGAAAGTCCTTTGTACAGACTCTGGCTAGGCTGCCCAGCCCTCTCTTGCGCCCACCCAGTCACTTCCCAGAGCCTGCTTGCTCTGGTAGCTGCCGTAGGTCCTGATGTGATGTGTGGCCTGACACGGGTAGAAGTGTCCATTTTTGGCTACCAAAGAAGTGGGGTGATGTTTGACGAGTTGCTCGGGAGAGACAAACCTCCTTTGTGAGGTCAGTCCGGGGCCCGAGTTGTTGCTTTTCTGGTGTTCACAGTTTCTCTGTGCAGCACAAAGGAAGTTTTGAGGGATTTCAGAGAGTCTAAAGGTATTTTTACTTCTAGGAGTTACATTAGTCCAGGCTATCAGGCCCGAGGCTCAGGTCGCCATTTTGGCACTGTGAGTAGATAGGATATGATCATCTGTGCTTCCAGGCCAATCCAAAGAGAAGTTGGAGAGTTGTTTTCGGGGCACCAGAGGTAGTGGTGACAGCATGGCCTGGGCTGATGCACATTCTCTCCCAGAAGATTGAGGTGGCAGTTAGTAAGATGCCTTTTCCTTTATAGGAGGCCAGAGAACTGCGAACAATATTCAGCAAATAGTAATTCCGAAAAATGGGCCACGTTCCCTATTACTCTACTTAGGGAAGTGCACGTCAGGTGTTGGTGTGGCTGATTTGTTCTCTGTCAGCCCATCTCCACTTTGAAGAGAACTGTCTGAGGGCTAAGGAAACTGGGCTAAACCTATGTCAGGTCTCAGGGAAGTGGTTTTGTCCTGATGCTCTGCCTGAGCCAATTTTTACCTACCCAGGGAGCCAGTTATGAGCGTCTTTTCCCAACTCTGTTCAATGATACCATGTTGGTAGCTTGAAATTGGCCACAGAGAAAGTATTTGTTCAATGGAAATTATCAGAGGCTACAAATTGGAGCTGGTTGTTAAACACGTAACCAGCACACCACTGCCTTGAGCCCTTCCGTTTTAAAGGAGCAGACTCGTTTAGACTGAGGGCATTCTCTTTCCCCTGAGCAGACTTGCCTCGTGTCCTGTAGAGGATTAAAAATCATACTACAACAGTCACCAATCTCATAACTCATCTGAGGAACTTCTGAGAATAAGACCTTCTCCTGGCAAGCCTGGAAACCTCTTATCACTTGAGCCACCAAGTAACTCAGTAATCCCAGAGGAGCAAAGATCGGTCCTGTGATAGTAAGGCTGATGCTAAACATCAAGCATTTTATGGCAGTTCCTTGAAAGATTAGTGGTAGAAAATTACATGTAGTCTTTTTGGAAATCATTTCCTTGACTATGTAACTTTTTACCACCTTTTGTTCACCCATATGAGATCATTTTCTTGAGCACGTAGCCCCTAAAGCACATGGTCCCTGAGCACGCAGCCCCTGCATGTCTTTGCTTAGTCATCTTTCTACCCATTATGTATCTTCTCAATAAACGGACTCAGCGAGAAGTGCTCAGGGCTGTCCTGCACCTGTGGTTAGCCTCGTCTCTTGCAGCTTGTACTGTCAATCCGTGTCTCGTGTGATCATTTATGTGGTCGCAACAGTGTCCCACAGTTTTCACCACTCTCCCGTCTCTAATGCTTCTCCTGTTTTTCTTGCCTCTGGTTGAAGTTCTCTCTCCTCTCTTGGCTCTTCCCGAATTTTCAATCTGTAATACTCTTTGGATATTCACACATTTCACCTTGTGGGTCATTGTTGTTGCTGTTTCACAGTAATCCCTGTCTGTGTGTTTCCTGTACCTTCAGCTAGCACGTGAAGGTGGAGAGAGTGAGAGCTCTTTAGGAGTCAGCCATGGTGGTGACAGTGATCAACATGGTGTTTCAACAGAGGGCTGTTTGAGAGACAGGGAGGGGACTTGAAAGGCATATTAAATAACCTTAGTCTGGGAGTAGCACCATTCAGTAGGAAGGACACAAGGGAGAGGTTTTGTGGGTCTCACTCTGAAGATATTCAAGTAGTCTCATAATGTACTGTCCTTGTAAGGCTTGATTGGTGATTTCTTTGTATTGATCATAGTTGGTTTTCCATCAAAACTGCTTAAGGATTAGCCTCATCAATGGGTAGGAAAAGAGATTGTACATGGAGTAGATTGAAGCAAGAAGCTGCACATCCTAGGAGACCTTTCAGGAGAGTTCCGGAAGAAAAAGGAGGACGCGGTAGTGGCTACCTCCAATGGCTTCTGCTGTTCACCTGCTGTGTGCCTGTTAGCTTCTTATACAGCACTCTCCTCCCCACTCCTCCTCCAAGCATCTGGGGGCTTTATTCCCTGGTACCCAAAGAGTCACAGCAGGGTTCTAACTCTCCACCTTTTGTTTCCAAAACCCATGGTCTTCCATCCCTAGAGGCCCTTCCACTGAAGGGGTTCCAGATAAAGGATACCTATGGGAGAAGATCTCCCGTCTAGTTTATAGGAACAATTTCCATGTGGGCCCTGGGGCTTTGGGTCCTTGATGAAGGAGGTCTTAGTGACTATGAGATGGGAAATATCCCCTTCGAGTCACACTAAGAGATGACATCGGAGTCAGGTTTTTCTGGGGAGGCAGGTTGTCTCGGGGACTGCGTGAGTGTGTCTGTGTGGGTTGGTGGGGCAGAGACAGGTGGGCACAGGCTCTGCAGCCCCCGCTGTCCCCTGGGGCAGTCTTTGCTCACTGCAAGGAGCTGGAGTCTGCTGCTTTTCCTGTGCCCCCCAGTCATACTCGCTGGATTCACTGATGGCGTGACTACGTGGAGGACTCTTGAAGGCAGAAAGATGAGTAAGAGAACAGTAACAATCAAAAGGGCAGGACGACGGAGCAGGTTTATTTCGAACACAGGTTTCTTTCCCCAGAGGAGCCTTTTTGTCTCCCTAGAGAGTAGGTTGGTGTTCTACACAGGTGGAATTGGGTAATTCATCTCTGCCAAAGTCTTTTGAGTAGTGGGAAGCAAGGAAATTTTGAGACTAGGCATCTTTACATTTCTAATGCTTCCCAGTGTGGTTTTCCTTTGATGGTAACAAATGTCTTTGGGGGCTCTGGGCCTCCACACCTGTTTCACCCACCTGGAAAGCCCATCCAGCTTGGCACCTGAGAAACTGGGCATTTGTTAAGACTCAGGTGAAATGCCCTCCTCTCATCAGTGTTGGCCACTTCGGGGTGTCCCCAGCAAGAAAACGGGGAAGGTAGTAACTCCCTCACAAGGCTGCCCTGAGGATTAAGCCCGTGTGGACACACAGAGCTTCTAGGAGACCCGAGTGGTAGGCGGCACTCAGCCCCGGCTCGCTCCTTCCTTCTTTCTTTCTCCCCCTGGGAGAAAGGGCTTCCCGCGGCCCGTGGTTCCCAACCCTCCAAGTTTGTCCTGTTGTCAGTTTCTGTTCTGTGTGTGTTACTCTAACTGCCCTATGAACTCCTGACAATGGAGGCTCTTTCTTAAACATCTTTGCAGTCGTAGAGCCAAGGAGAAGTCCAGGTGCATAGATGATTTGTAAGTGTCTGGCCAGCAAGTGAATAAAGGAAGGAACGTGTGAATGAACAAACACAGTCTGGCTAGGGGAGGGGCACCCTGGCGTTTTCACAAATCTAAAGTGGGAATATAGTGCCAGTTAATTGAGGGGGTTTTTATAGACAACTTCTTAGATCACTGGCAAAGTGTCAAGACCTGCCTCCATTCAGTACCTTTAATATACTTATTATACAGAACTTGAACATTTGATGGAAAGTAAAGGTTGCTATTTTTAACCTTCTTCTGCCTTCTAAGAAGAAATAGTTCGGACAATTAGATGTTTTTTGTGTAGTAAGCACAAAAAGGATCTTTAAAAACAATACTCTTCAGGCCTGGTGCCTGTGGCTCAACGGGTTAGGGCGCCAGCCACGTACACCTGAGCTGGCGGGTTCTAATCCAGCCTGGCCCACCAAACAACAATGATGGCTGCAACCAAAAAATGGCAGGGCACTGTGGCGGGCGCCTGTAGTCCCAGCTACTTGGGAGGCAGAGGCAGGAGCCTCACTTGAGCCCAGGAATTGAAGGTTGCTGTGAGCTGTGATGCCACAGCACTCTATTTAGGGTGACAGCTTGAGGCTCTGTCTCAAAAAACAAAACAAAAAAACAAAAAAAACAATACTCTTCAGGCACCCAGAATTGGGTTAATTATACTCCCTGGTTTATCACTGGCTCAAATATAGTCCTCTTTTATTTGATGTATTTATTACATAAGAAACATCTCTGAACCTATCACAACACAAGAGGCAGGACACTGATGGAGAAATCTACTTGTGTTTTCTTCCCCCTTCTCAGTCCCTGTCTCCTCCCCTTCCTATAACCGTTAATCTGAAATCTGTCTTTATCATTCCTTTACTCTGTTAAAAAAGGGTTTTATTACATTTGTATGTATGTCTTCACAATATAGTGTTTAGTTGTTCCTGTTCTTTGTTAATAGAGTATCATGCTGTCTATGGCCTTCTGAGACTTCCTTTTGCCATTTAGCATCATCTTACCTCTGAGTCACCCATGTTGTTGCCTATAACTGAAGATGTTCATTTTTACTATTGAATGAATGCACCACCATTTCTCCTGCTGTTGGAAATTTGATCTGTGTACAGTTTTATGGTTTTATGAAAAGCATTGCTGTGAATGTTCTTACACACATCAGCTAATGTACCGATGCAGACACAAAATCTTCCTCTTAAATAAAGGGATCTTAGACCTAATTAAAGAAAATAATAAATACTAGCAGAAATTGCTGGAAAACCTTAAGACTTGAGTAGGAACTGCAGCAGTGGGGCTGGGAGTGGGTGAGAAGTGAAAAGAGGGAGAAACACTGAGATTGAGAATGTTGGATAGCTGTGAGGCCAAGAAGAGCTATTTGGTAGGAGAAACAAATCTAGTAGGAACTCTTCAAGTAGAATACTGTCTACTGTTCAACATAAATACCTTTCTACATCACCGTTTCAAATGGGCCAATAAATTATGTTGCTCACTAATGCTCTTATGCAAGTGGAATTTTGCTTTGAGAATACTCAGAAGATGAGAAGATAGTTGACATATGAGTTATAAACAAAGACATAACTCATTTTTTATTAATACCAAATCACATTTTCCCACCCCCATGAAATAAATATTGAAAAAACAGTGAAAGGATATTGGGGAAAGAGATTCTAAACTATTAGCCTATTCAGGGTACCTGCATGTTTTGATCTGACCCTGTGAGTGAATGAATGAGTGAAGCTATCTTGGAATAAGCATTATTGGTGTTACCTATTCCAGCATCAGAACTATAGGGGGAAATCTCTAGTCTTTGAATTAAGGAGGTAAAATAAGTGTGTCTGTGCGCGCACATGTGTTATTGACCTACATGTCAAAATACAGAGGGTGCCAAGAACATGGTGTACATATTTTAAGAAAGGAAAGAACTGTATTGAAATTGTAATACTCAAGTCACATTTGACTTCTGCACTTACAAGAGGTACTCAAACATGACTTGTATTCATCTTTTGTTATTGGTATATATTGAGTATTGCAATTTTAATATAGTTCTTTCTTTTCTTAAAATGTGCATACACTCTTTTGGTACCCTGTCTGTATTTGGTCTTCTCTTAAAAATCAACTTTGCAAACACTGCTTAATTTTTTTTTTTTTGAGACAGAGCCTCAAGCTGTCACCCTGGGTAGAGTGCTATGGCATCACAGCTCACAGCAACCTCCAATTCCTGGGCTCAAGCAAGTCTCCTGCCTCTGCCTCCCAAGTAGCTGGGACTATAGGCGCCCACCACAAAACACCTGACCATTTTTTGGTTGCAGCCATCATTGTTGTTTGGCGGGTCTGGGCTGGATTCGAACCACCAGCTCAAGTGTATGCGGCTGGTGCCCTAGCCCATTGAGCCACAGGCGCAGAACCCACTGCTTAATTTTTTACATCTACCTGGGCTCCTATCATCTATATACTGAAATGCCATGAAATTACAATTTGGAGGAGGATAATTCTCCACCAAGAGAATTACATGAATTTCCCTTTTGTCTTTAGGGAAAAGCAAATGTTATGTTAGGTGAGCACAGTCCTAGGAAAACAGTTAAAGCTTGGGAGTCTATTTAGGCTCCTTAAATACCGCAAACTAAAGCAAGCCCTGGGGCATAGGATATGATAAACAGCAGAATGTTTGCCAGCAGAGCCTATACTCCTGTTCCTGTGCACTCTGCACACTTGGGTAGCTAATCATGCTCCTTTTCCCTATGATCCCCTGTATTGCAGTGGAAATCTGAACAAAATTATAATAATTGCAATACTTGTGCACTTAAAATTCTTAAACTCAGCAATGATATGGAAGGGGAAGCAAACTTTTCTTTGTGATTATTTTTATGAGCTAGAGTTAAAACCTAGAATATGGAATGGTTACTTTTAGCAGCCGGTACCAGGTGCTATATGTAAAATCTGGCATTTCCCCACATCTTTAACAGGAACTTTTGCTATGCAGAAAAATTTTGTGTGGCTGTTTCATCTGTGTTCATTGCAAAGGTGCTGATCAGTGCTCTCAAGACCCCGCTATGGGCAGCGCTCTAACGGGGCAGCACACATCCTATGAGCAGGGTCTGTACGGTCCCTGGCCGCCTCTCCCTGCCCTGACCCTAAGGCTCTGTCCAGGACCCCCTGTATAACTGATGGGGCTCATTACAAAATGAAAAAGCAGGGCTTCTTGCTTTAAAAAATTAAAACTTTTAAGACAATAACAGAGTAAAGGGTCCTGTGTGACTCACAGGTCACACACCACAAAGTTAGGTGACCCTGGCTTTGACCTTAAATAAGGAGTGGGATAAGAGGCAAGTCCCTAATTCTCCCTGGCACAATTTACAGCGTGTGCCAGGGGCTCACAGGGAAAAGGTGATATTTCTTTAAGGGCTCAGGAGACTGTTTTTCTAGAAGTTGGTGAACAGGTAAAGGAAGCCTGCAGTGAATGACAGGGTTTCCTTCAAGACCCTCTCTGTTCCTCCAGAGTCTTGGACTTAAAAGCCCTTACCCTGCAGGGCCTGAGATTCTAAGGTGTTGTGCTCTTCATTACTCTTCACAACGTGGAACTGTAGCTTAACCTCTTATTAACTGTCGTGACCGAGGGCTGGTGATTTGTCATCTCTGCCCTGGGGGATGTAAAACAAAAGTAATAGTATTTACCTCGAGGAGCAGTCATGAGGATTAAACTAAACAAGGCTTGTAAAATGCTCAGGAGTGTTGGGCCATGGTCAGCTCTTAATAAACGGTGATCATTATCGCTATTACCGTGGTGGTGCCTTGCTTTAGGAAAAGCCTGTGTACGTGAGAGAAAGGCCCTCTTTGTGTACCACCCGCTCAGGCCCTGGGGTGACAGTTTGGTTGAAGGTGTATGCTGCCCCAGTAGGCCTTTCCTGATTCCTTTTTCTCCAGCTTCCTCCAGCTTAACCCCTTTTAAATGTAGAATCTTTTGAATATGATGAAAGTCCACACTCTAACAAAGCCACTGCTGCCAGCAAGGTTACCCAAGGAGAGGCAGCCTTGTCCTCTGGGCGTGCAGAACCACAAGCTTTTATGCAGACACTCTGGGGGCTCATGCCTAACCTCATGCGTGTTTGTCTCACAGCCTCCTTCCCAGCCAGGCAGAGGGAGCCTATTAAATTCTTGACTCAGCTGGGAAAGGTCATCCACATCGGATTGTTGGCATTGCTGGTGACATAGAAGCCTTCATATATCCTGTTCTGATTGGAGCAGTTGAGGGGCACCAGCTTGTTCTTTTCAGGACAGTGTAGGGTCCCTGCCAGTTTTCGTTTCCTCCTCTGGCCTCACAGAATGAGGTTGGAGTGGGGATGGGGCTATGCGCCTGAGTCCGGCCAGTATAGTATGCTGGGGGCAGTCCGCTGTCTTTTTATTTGGAACCTTTCTAATATCCTCACTCAGGATTGAAGGGATCACTTAGACCCAGAAGAGCATCTCTCCACCACTCAAACTTTCCCTGCACGTGAAAGTGTAGCTCGTCCCCTACCCTTGGTGCTCTCTGGATATGCCTTCTCTTCTCTACATGGTTCAGGATGCAGTACTGAATGTTCTGTTACAGCAAGTGGAGTGTGTTCAATTCTCTGTACTCTTGCTTTAGTCTTAGGGCAAATGAGTGAGTATAGACTTAGTTAGAGGAGTTTTGGAGATAGATTTGTATGAACAAAAAGAAAATTAATGTTTATGGAGTGCCTTCTGGGTTCCTGGCACTGTATTAGGCTGGCTGTTGTTTATTCTAGGAAAGCAGAAATTATTATCTCACTCCCTCTTTGTTTTTGTAGATGCGGAAAGAGCTTGTTTTAATATATTGCCCCAAAGCAGGTGCTGGTAAGTGGCAAAACCAGCATTTGGGAGAAGCAACAAAGAGTCAATATCAGGAGAGGGCCCAGAGCCGCAGGGAGAGAAAGTCCACTAAATGGTGAAGCACCAGACTAAAGGAACCTGGGAGGAAGAACAGCTGAGCCAAGTATGCCATTAACATCACTAGCAATATTGCCATTCAGGTGTCCTGGTAAATGGAGCTGGAACTGCCCCAGTGCAAGAGGGCTCCTGTGTCTCATGGAGAAGCAGCACACGGGCTGGTGGGGAGTCTTTGGGCAGTTGGGCACAACAGCAGGTAGGTGTCAGAGAAGACCTAATCATGCTAATTAGTGGCAAGGTTCATGCCCCTTAGAAGAAGCCCCCTAATAACCA
The DNA here is from genome assembly GCA_963574655.1 of Perodicticus potto. Lineage (NCBI taxonomy): Eukaryota > Metazoa > Chordata > Mammalia > Primates > Lorisidae > Perodicticus > Perodicticus potto. The sequence goes on along the minus strand of CAUYRH010016764.1, from coordinate 15,461 downwards.
GTTCAGACCTCTCCCATCGAAGGGAGTGGTGATGTCCTAGAGCACCTGATAGCTCACAGGGTGGGGAGGCTGGGCGATTGGGCTTATAGGGCCATGCAATTAGAAGTCTGTAGCACTCACCTCCTTGGGGCTCTATACAACAAAGACTAATGCTTTCACTTCAGCTGTTTCATGGGCATCACAGGGTAGGGATGAGCTTGGTAGAGAGCAAGAACGTTAGTAGGACTTAAGGGCGATGGGCATCTATCTCTGACCTCCCCAATATGACAATTCTTTATATTATACACTCATAATACCATGACACTCATGCAATTAGATGATTACCATCAGTTATCTTCTAGTCCACGTCTGTTTTTGCTCATCATTGATTCCTACCTACTGCCTAGTATAATGCCTACCACATATGGTAGCTGTTCAGATAAATATTCCTTTAATTGAATAACTGATGAAAAGAAGTTCTGAAAGCACTAGAAGTTGGAAAAGTGTTTCAGAAGTAATTTATTGCTGTCTTTCCTGACTCTGCTGATTAAGTATGTGACTGATACTATAATTATCTGAGTTCTAGATAAGAATCCAGAAAATGCTATCCTTTGCAGTATCAGAAATAAAACTTATCCTTTATTTGATGAAAATTCATTCATCTTTAGATGAAATGAGGCATTAGGATAATCAATATGCCCTTTTAAGGGTGATGGGCTCTGGATTTATTATAGTCCCCCCCAGTGAAGGCATGATGGTCACCAGGAAAATGGACCTTCAAGCCCAGGAAAATGGACCTTCAAGCCCTGCAAGGTCAAGGCCACAGTCTTGGGGCAGACTGATTGCAGAAAGATCTGTATGGTTTGAGGGAATCTGAATGTCCAGCTTGACCAAAAACACTCCCTTAGGTGAACTACTTGGAGGGTCTCCAATTCCTATGTTTAGAATTTCTCTTTGGCTTAAAATTTTGACTCTTGAGAAACTCTGTAATAATATAAACATTTTCCAGGGAGAGGCAGGTGTGAAGCCATGAGCATGGTAGCATGAATTATTATGATAAGTTAGCCAGTTGCACTGAGTAGAGATGTTTCAAGAGCCACAGGGACAGGCACAGGTAAAGCTGAATGGAGACCGGAGTCTGGGGAGTTTGGGGGCAGGTGGAAGTTGGGGGAGTTGGAATGTGCTTGTGGGGACAAGTAGGCACAAGCAGAGAAATGTTGCCAGAATCCTGGCAAACACCTGAGTATGCTCAAACTGGATATTTTGAAGGGAATTTAACAGAAGTGACTATTATAAATGTGTAAGCAGGGGTTAGGGAAATCCCTCCAGGGATTGTATACTTGGGACTGACACTGGTGTCAACCCCAGGCTGGATGGAGCAAAGGGGAACAATAGTCTTTGTACCTAGAGAGGGGCTGTAGGAGAGGCTACTTAGAAAATGTGATGCATTAAAAATAGCCTAAAATTCTATGATATTCCTTTTACTGAGAGTAAAACTCCTTTTACTCTGTCCTCTCCCCTGGAATCAGAAAAGCCTCTGACTGCTTTAACTGAAAGAACACGGCAGAAGTGATGATGTTCTAGTTTCTAGGCCCAGTCCTTGAGATATTGGCAGCTTCTCCTTTTCTGCTCTTGGGAGCTTCTACTTCCCTTCTTCTTGGAAGATTGCTTGCTCTTGGAACCCAACCACCTTGCTGGGAGGAAGCCCAGCTGCCCCAGTGAGAAGCCCACACGGAGCACAGAAGGCCTCTGCCGACGGCCTCGACTAAGCGCCCAGACTGCACCCAGCATCCCCTTACCAGCCATGTGTACCGGGGGCGTCTGGAGGGACAAATGGAAGACTTCTTCACACACTCAAATTCCAGGCAATTGGAAGCAAGGCTCGTGGAGTTGAGCCCATTGAGTAAAACTCAACCGCCCAACACAGCAAGGACACAAACTCTGAAAGACAAAGATCAGAGCTATTTTATTTCCCCAGTACGTGATTAATAAGGCAGAAGGAGAAAAATAAAGGAGAAAGGAGGAAAAAATCTAAGCTATTTCTTAATCAAATAGGTAATCTGTAAAATGTGATAACTCCTATGAATGCCAGCCCCTAAGGGCAGCTTCTGTGCCTGGGCCACCTACTCCCGATTTCCAGAGTGGCCAGTATGAGGGGACCCCTAGGTGCCTGATACGCAGTAGAACTGGCTCTGCTTTTATGGCTCACAAAAAATACTTGTGTTTCTAGAGAAATTGGAATAACTTGGCTAAGGAACAGAGGGACTCCTTCCTGGGAATAGATGCTGCCGATGGACAAACCCAGGAGACCTGGGCAGAATCAAGACTGGTGTTGATGAAGGCCGGGCGCAGTGGCTCATGCCTGTAATCCTAGCATTCTGGCAGGCCAAGTTGGGTGGATTGCTTGAGCTCATGAGTTCAACACCAGCCTGAGCAAGAGAGAGACCCCATCTCTAAAAACTAGCCAGGCATTGTGGAGGATGCCTGCAGTCCCAGCTACTCGGGAGGCTGAGGCAAGAGGATCACTTGAGCCCCAGACTTTGAAGTTGCTGTTACCTATGATGCTGCAGCACTCTACCCAGGGCGACAGAGTGAGACTCTCAAAAACAAACAACAACAACAAAAAAAAACTGGTGTTGCCTTACTTGTTAGGCTGGTGGCAGTGAACCCATTAGCACCTGGAGGGGATCCCTGGAACAGGGCTGAGAGGGGGGAGCCCCTTCCGCTCTGCTCCTCGGTGGGCAGGTGGGCTACTCCCTGGGCTCTGAGGCCAGAGTGGTGCTCTCTGATGTCCAGTAGGGATTTTCAACACCTGATAAGGGAAAGCTTTGGAAAACTGCCCTGCCTTAAGGCGAGGTGGTGAAGTGTGATGATCAGAGTGAGGATTTAAGAGTCTAGCTTCTTGGATCAATTAGCTTGGAGTCTGCCTCTTGCCAGCTGTATAATCTTGTTTAATCCCTCTATGACTTAGTTTTCTCAACAGTAAAATGGGGGTAATAAAAGCATATACAATGTGCAACTTTGGGGAAGGATAAATGAGCTCATTCCATATTCTTAGAGGAACAGCGGGATAAAGTGGTTAAAAGACAGGCTCTGGAACCGGACAGCCAGGGTTTGAATCCTGACTCTACCACTTTGTTATAAGCATGATGCAGGGCAACTTATATCATTTCTCTGCCTCGGTGTCCTTTTTTGTGGCAATAATAGCGGTTGCTCCTTCATTTGGTTGCCATGATGATGGACGAGTTAATCCACGCGAGGGGTTTCGGATGGCGCCTGTATTTAGTGAGCACTGTCTTAGCTATGATTAGCATCACACATTGTACATTGTGGTGTGAGTGTGTGGCACAGAATGATCACACAATAATATTTTCATTCTGCTAGAAGCAGAGACAAGAGGGGAATCTGTGTGCTTGAGATGAGGTCCCGCCCAGTTCAAATTCAGCAGATCTCAGGACTGCCCTGTGTCCGGGTTAGTGGCTCTGTGGGGAGTGAAGCCTGCCTGATACTGCAGAAGTGGTCACACTGGTGTCTTTGTTTTTGTTCCATGTCAATCATACTTCAGCTCTGGGCTGCCCTTCAAAGACACTGTCCTTGCAGGGGCACTCTCAGACCCAGCCTAGCAGCACTGCCACCTCCCGCCATTGGAGTGACTGATGGCTCTCCAGAGATGGGGCTTCCCTTCTGCCCTGGCTCCTGGCCGTGAAGCAAGCACATGAAAAGCAGTATCAATAAAGAAAGCTGCTCCTGGCAAACAGTGCCTCTTTGTTTCCAAATAAGTGATAAGGCGGAGGCATGAGCTCCGGAGTCTGAGCCAACCCGGTGTCCTTCAAACTCCTGGAACCTGCTTGTGATCTCACTTCTCCCCTGTGCCGCATGCCCTTCCTTAAGACCCTGCCCTACAGAGTCCTTGTCACAACCTACCTGTTGGAGCCTGGATTGCTCTGTCGGACAGAGAGCAGGAGAGGAATGTGGCTGAGAGCTACAGAAGCCTCGGGGAAACGTTTCGCAGCACCATGGGTGAGAGGGAGAATGCCACTGGTGGCCTTGCCACTGGCAGGTTGGGGAAAGTCACATTAGCATTTAACCTCCTTTGGTCTCTTTTTGGAAAATGAAGGTAACATTAACCGGCTTTGGGGAGTATTCTGAGACTGGTTAAATCCTTGGAGAATCAGGAGGTAGTATTTCCCGTGTGGGCAGAGCAGTCATGCGCATCGGATCCCCTGGTTTCAGGGATTGGGGGGGGGTCATGAAGAGAGCAGCAAAGAGGGGCCTCTGTGCTCTTGCTCAGGTGAATCATTCTCCTTCCTGCTGCCTCTGCTTCCCCCTCTTCCCCCATCTCCCTCCTGCCCTGCTGCTTCTCCAGAGACCAGGGTGAGCCTCAGGTATGGCTGTCCTTAGGCAGGAGCAGGAATTCTAGGAGGAAGGCCACACATTAGGCCACAAAGTTGACCTCCTTGGACCTTTCTTTTCCCTTTTACCCCACTGCCCTCCTCTAGATATTTATTTGACGTAACTTAGATCTTTTTTTCTTCTTTTTTTTCCACACAGAGTCTCACTATGTCACCCTGGGTAGAGTGCCATGTCACAGCTCACAGCAACCTCCAACTCTTGGGCTTAGGCGATTCTCTTGCCTCAGCCTCCCAAGTAGCTGGGACTACAGGCGCCCGCCACAATGCCTGGCTATTTTTTATTGCAGTTGTCATAGTTGTTTAGCTGGCCTAGGTTGGGTTCGAACCCGCTAGCCCCCATGCGTGTGGCTGGTGCCTTAACCACTGTGCTATGGTCATCAAGCCAGATCATTTGGTTTTTTACAAAAAAGGGGAGGCTGTTGGCATAGGTCTACCACAGCAACTAGCCAGGGAGCCTGGCCCTCTCTGGGCATGCAGGGGGCTTCTTGGGGGGGGTGAGCCCCCCCAGAGCCCACAGAAGGGCTGTTCTCTGCCTGATCCCTCAGGCTGACCTGGAATAGCTACAACCTTTACCTCACCGTCTGCTTCTTAGCTCTGCCCTTTCTAGAAGCCACTATTCCCACTGAGAGGGCCAAGTAACTTTCTAGTCTCAATCTCATATATCATATGATGGAAGAAGTCAAAGCAACTACAGCAAATAAGCTTATAATTTCCTATGTCCAATCAAGGAAACTAATACAAAATAAAGTTATTTCTATGAAACTGCAATTTTTGCAGGTGATATTTTTATCTAGCCACCAGAGGGTGCCCATAGAACTCTCTGAAAATGACCAAAACCTGAAGAATTACAAAAGGAAGATTTGTAGAGCATGCAAGACCAAGGCAAAATAGAGCTCTCCCACACCTGACTTCTGACAGATGCATAGGCCAGCCAAGAAGATGTGAGGTTGGGGGACCAAGAACCAGGGTGGGAGTGACAGAAATTACCTAGATTTGAGCTAAACAAGTTGCTTCTTGATTTTAAATTGGCAATTGTAATAGTACTTTGAGGATTGGCCCAGGAAGCATTTTCATTCCCTGGCAAAACTCCCTTCCCTACTGGCTCCCCATCCACAAAGGAAATGCAAATATATGTAAATATTAGCCTGAGCCAAAGGCTTCTTGGAAGGTAAGGCTGCCACTTCTGCTGCTGTTTAAAAAAAAAAAAGAATCCTATAATGCAAGTGAAAAGAGAGATTTTTCTGAGCCGCTGCTTCTGCACTGGGCAAGGCTCAAAAGGAGGCAGAGGAGAGGCGATGTGGTTCTCTGGAGTGATGACCCTGTGTGGAGCATGCTAGAGTGAGTGGGCCAGGGCGGCAGACTGTGTGAAGCATCCCTGTGTCCCCAGGGCTGGCACAGTGACCCACACACAGTAGGGGCCTGTGAATATTTGTCGAATGAGTGAATGAGCGTCTGGGACATGGCCTGGACTGGCTGGACCTTTTACCAGAATGAGGGCAGGATTGGGAAGAGGGCAGGTGGAGTTGGGGAGGGGTAATTTCCCCCAGAGGAGAGGCCCTGTGTTCTGTCTGGATCGGCCTCTGTCTGAGGCCTTTTCTGCAGACCTCCAAGGCTTCAGAGCAGACTGTGATGACCTTGTCCTAATCATGGTCAAACTGCCCAGTGGACCCTCATTCATGCCTCTTGTTCACCATGAGTGCATAATGGGGACCCAGGCCTTTCTCCCTTGTCCCTACCCAGGGGCCCCCAGACTGAACCATCTTGCTGGAGGAAGTGAGCACCTTGGTAATACCAGGCAGGAGCTTCAGCTCTCTGGAAACCTTGCCAGCAGGGATCTGGGCTGAGGTGCTGGTCGCTGGCAGTTGGGCCATTTGTCTCTCGGGACAAGTGCAGGCAGTATGTGTATATGTGCTCTGTGTGTGTCTATGCAAGCGTGAGTGTGGGTTGCAAAAATATCTCACCCTTGCATGAGGGTCTACCATGTACATAATCCTTTGGCAACAGCTGCTCCCCTCGCTGATATATATTGGGAGAGAAGAGGTGATTAATGTTTAAATTTAGAAACAGCTATCGTTTGGAGATAGATATTATTTTAGTTAGATTTCTGCTAGTTCTCATTCATCGCAAGGATAATAATGATGTCCAAGCCTTGCAGGGTATAGCACAGCCTCTACGCATGCCACCTTCCTAATATTTCTCCCTTGGGGTGCTTGAATGATAATTTGAGGGGCTACAGCTTCACGTGAGCCTGGGGGATGCCTCATTTTGAACTGTCCTCTTTCTTCTTCTGCCCATGCTAAGTCTGTCCATCTGACTAACTCTGCAAAGATCATCTGTCCCCACAAACTAAGAAGTACAGTTTCTTGAGCTGCCACCCTTTTAGTTTGCAAATCTCACACTGATTCAGTACTGATGATTCCTTGGCCCTCCCTGAGCAGTGGTCCAGCGGCGTCCCCCACACTTTGCCTCTTTGGTGACACAGGTGATGTCTATTTTAGCCCTTCTTTTATTTTTGATTTCTAACAGGTCTCACTTGGCACATCTCAGTGCACTGGGTAAGGTTAGACTCAAGTGAGAGGCCATTAGGAAAGAGCTTCCACAAACCAGCTCTGGCTACAGCAAAGGAAAAGTTTCTGGAAAGATAAGCAGGGCCTGATAGAAGTTTCCATTGGATTTTCCCATCAGGTTGTTTTGTTACAATAATATTTTCTGTAGGGAAGAAAGGATCCTTTTTTTTTTTTTCTAAAAATGGAAGGAAAGAAAGTCCATAACTAGAGGTGAAAGATGACCCAAACAACTTTCCCAAAGTTCTCTGTCAAGGAGGATCTTAGTGGAGGACAAAAAGATTATGGGGTTTAGAAATCAACAGAGATAGCATAGGCCAGGGAATGCTTTAACATGGTGGGGGGGAGGGAAGTTGTGTGGATCTGTAGGTGCCATTTTATCAAGTTTATGGACATAGTCGCTTTGCTATTTCTAAGAACGAGCTGAAGGGAGGAAGCCAACTTTGTCCAGAAAGGATAGAGCAAGTCCTATATTAGTAACATTGACCTTTTTCTTGGTCTACTTAGTTAGACTCAGCTAACTACTTGTAATTAAACGGACTTATCTTGAGTATCTACTGTGTCTCAGGCACTGAGATGATACTCATTGGAGACTGATGAACAAGAGAACTGAACATGGCATTTCTTGCCCTCAAGAGGTTCACAGTCTAGTGAGGGAGATGACAGATGACCAGATGGCATCAGAAAGCCCAAGCTTTGCCTGCCTTCCTGTGGCCTCTGCTAGGGAATCCGGGTCCACACTCCGCAGAAGGAGCAGCTCGCCACACTGCAGGATTCCACCTCTCCGGTGCCATAACTGGGCAAAGCTGGGCCTGCCGTGGCTGGCCAGAGCTCCGTCCTTGGTAACTCTAAGCTAGCCTAATCCGGTTTTTTACCTGAAAATTTGTAATGGGCATACTGAAAGATGAAGTCAGTTAGGGGGGCGGTGTATAGGCTTAATGTTTATGGGACTAGGGACTGAAGCCAAATTAATGAACTATGCACACCCGGAAAGCATACAAAGCAAAGGAAACCAGGAAACCAGCCAGGAGAGAGGATGACAGAGGCTGACTCATGAGAGGGGGTCAACAAGAGGGGGTTGTCACTTCCCTTTCCACCCTGATTTCCAGCTCTGGAAGCAGGAGGCTGCATTCCTGATCTTCATGTCCTGGGAGATTATAGTTCTTTAAAATGAATTCCTCTCTTCTTGAGATAAGTGGAATGAATTTCTTTTGCTTACAATCAAAAATCCCCTGATTTTAATTCAAATGTTATAGAACAACGTATAGTTGGTCCTCTGTATCTGGAGGTTCTGCATCTGTAGATTCAACCAACTGTGGACTAAAAATGTAGTTAGGCCTACGATGGTTGTGTCTATGCTGAACATGTGCAGATTTTTTTTCTTGTCATTATTCCCTAGACAATGCGATATAGTAACTATGTATGTAGTATTTACATTGTATTAGGTACCATAAGTAATCTAGAGATGCTTCAAGTATTTTGAAGGATGTGTTTAGGTTATATGCAAATACTATACCATTTTATGTGACGGACTCGGTTATCTACAGATTTTGGTATCCTTAGGGATCCTTGAACCAATCTTCCAGGATTACTGTGACACATTGCCACAGTAATTTGGTACCTTAAAACAATAGAAATATATTCTCTCATCATTCTGGAGGCCAGTGTTCAAAATGAAGATGGCAGCAGGGTTGATTCCTTCTGAAGGCTGTGAGGAAGACACTGTTCGGGCCTCTCCCTGAGCTTCTAGGAGCATCAGCAATCTTGAGTGTTCCTTGGCTTACAGAAACGTGTTTTAATCTCTGTGTCCATCTTCACAGGTGTTTCTGCATTTTCTCCAGGAATCTCTGTTCTTTCATCTCTGTCTCTTGTAAGGACATTTATCATTGGATTTAGGGCCTACCCTAACCCAGGATGATCTCATCTAGAAATCCTTCTGTTAATTACATCTGCTAAGGCCCTGATTTCAAATAAGGCCACTTCGAGTTTCTGGGTAGACGTATCTTGAGAGAGTGCCCTCAACCTGTAATAAACAAGGTACCAATATGTTCACTGCTTGACTACTCACTAGTGGACCGGGCATGTGCTTAAACAACCAATAAAGTGGGGCACTCAGGAAGGAGGGGGGGGTCTTTTTTTTTTTTTTTTTTAAAGAATGTTATATTTAAAGAAATTGAAGTTGTTGTGGAAGAAGTTATGATTTAAGATTGTTTTAATTTTAAATTCATATTGAAGTAGGAAAGAAAAACCACCCTATTCCATCTGGGCTCTCTAAAGGTATTAATCAATGTACTTAGCAAATGGCAAATGGTTGAGTGTGCTTGGAAGGTAGAATGTAAGAGACTTCTCTCCTTTGGTGGTGGTGGTTTTGTTTGCTTTGTGTCTTGTAATTACTGAGGCCGCTGGTGATCTTAGCAGTGACAACTACAATATTATCAATACTGGTGCATTGGGGTTAAGGACTGAATGGAGACGAAGAACATGGTGTATGTGGATTATTTTTGTAAAAAGTTTGGTTATGAGGTAAAGGAAAGATTTCAGGATCTCTGAAATGTGATCTGTGACCACAAAGAGTTGACTGATCTTCTGCTGTTTATATGTAGGTGCTATGATTAGCTCTAAGTGCTGTCAGAACTTCTTAGGGATGGTGTCTACTGGCGACAATGCCTCTTAGTATTCACTGAGGTTCCTAACCAGGCCTGAAGCATCCTCCCCACCAAGGCACATTCATGCCCTGAGTAAAACAGCCCCTCCCCACCATGATAACCAACATACTGAGTGTGGCATGCCAGTGCCCTCTCAGACGCTGGTGCAAATTATTTCCCCACCCTAGTGCAAATTATTTCCCTTGCCTGGGATGTCCTTCCCCTGTTTACCTGCTCATCTTTCAGAGCTCAGCTAGAGTATGCCCTGTTAGATTTACCCTCTTTTGTGAAGTTGCTCATTCTTGAGAACCCCATGGCACCCTATGGAATTCCTTAATTTTCTGCCTCTCCCATTAAATAATTGAAACCAGGAGCCCTCTTTTTCCTTCTTCTAGTACCAGCTTTTAGTACAGTGTATAGTATGAGTTCAATAATTGCTTATTGAATAAGTAAATTTGCAGGGAATGCATTCAAACACCTAGTATGTGTGAAGGGGATGTGACAAAGGAAAGCAGCAGAGAGAGAATGAGAGGGGATGGGACGAAGCATACGTGACCCGCCTCCATTACTACTAGAGTCCAGGTTTTGTGCAAATAGTCACTCTTTTCCAAGCAGCCATCTGCCTTTGGGATAACTTACCCTTCCCCAGCCTAGGGGTTGGCCTAATTGATCTAAGGGCAATCATATTTCCTTGCCAGTGATTGATTCAAGAACTGGCATATCACCCAATTCTGGCCCATAAGACAAGGGATATTTCTGAGAAATGTTTCCTTGCTTGTTTTTCTTTATGAATTACCCAGCCTCTGATATTCCTTTGTAGGAGCACAAAATGAACCAATACATTTTTTCTTCTTCCTCAAGGTATTGTCATTTCTGGGGAGGATACCTGGAAATACCAACAGCCTGAGAATGGAGCCAGTGCCTGGAGATGGTAGAGCAGAAATCTGGTGATAGCCTAAACCTATAGTGTTGTGGCTGGTCACTGATCCTACCTACCTGACCTCCCTGCCTTGAGCATTACAGTTACCCCAACTGATGCATTTTCTTATTGTTTAAGGCTCTTTGGATCTGGTCTATATGACTCGAAGCCAAAAACATTCTAACTGAAATAACTTGCCATGTAGTAAATATTTATTGACTATAACCTTTTCTAAAAGTAGTGATCTTAAAAATATAAGAGCATGTCCATGTGAGTCTACCCTCTATTAGGATTTGGAAAAATGAAATATGATATTCCTATGGTCATCTTTTTGTAAGCCCAAGCTTTTTTTGTTTGTTTGACTATACTAAGATGGTAGAGGCTAACTTTCTTTTCCAGGAAGATTAAGAAAACTCTGCCCATGAGCTATTCAACAGAGAGTAAATAAAGTTGTAAGACATGGACTGGAAACCTTTATCCATTGGATCTCCCGAGAAAAAATTACTTTGAGGAGATACATAAAGTTTTTAAAAAATTAAAATACAATTCATTTAAGTTCTAAAAAATTGAAACAGAGTGCCACTGGCATATGAATAGAGCAATGAAAGAGACTAGAAAATCAAGTAGACCCAAATACATAGAGGAATTTAGCATATGATAAAGAATTTATCTCAAGTCAGTGGGGGAAACTTGTTTTCTAATAAATAGTCTCAAGTAGCCAGCCATTGACAATAAATACATTAAAAGTTAGAGCCACACCTCATACCTTGCTGAATAAATTCCAGATAGATTGGTCAGAGATTTTGAGTATAAAAATATGAAACTGTAAAATATAAAAAGAAATCATGAAATATTTTTGTTGTTATTTATGACTGAAGAAAGTCTTTTAAAATACAAATCACATGGGTAGCACCTGTGGCTCAAAGGAGTAGGGCACCAGTCCCATATGCTGGAGGTGGCGGGTTCAAACCAGCCCTGGTCAAAAACAGAAAAAAAAAAATATATATATATGTAAATCACAATAGTCATAAAATAAAAAAATGGAAAAATTCAACCATGTTTTAATAATATCTGCATGGAAAGAAGTGGAAACAACCCAAGTGCCCATCAACCCACAAATGCATTGATAAACCATGGATATATGTATATCATGGATATTATTCAGCCATAAAAATAGACGGGGACTACATCATTTGTATTTACCTGATTGGAGCTGAAGAACATTTTCCTTAGTAAAGTATCTTTTTTTTTTTTGCAGTTTTTGGCCAGTGCTGGGTTTGAACTACCACCTCTGGTATGTGGGGCTGGTGCCCTACTCTTTGAGCCACAGGCACCACCCGTAGTAAAGTATCTTAGGAATAGAAAAGCAAGTGTCCCACGTACTCAATACTAATTTAAAACTAGTAGATTAACAGCAACAGGCCCACATGAGAGAAAAACACAAATTGAAGAAGGGAAGGACGGAGGAAGTGGGGAAGGGGATTGGTAAGCTCCCACCTAACAGGGACAATGTAAGGGTATACAGCACTACTCCCGGGTAAAGGAAGGGGCATTTCTTCTTTCACAAATACAAACAATGTAACCTAATCATATGAAATTTAAAAACAAGAGATGCCTGTGTGCAAAAATGACAATAAGCAAGTCAAAAGTCAATAGATGAATTGGGAAAAATATTTGCAACTCATTGCTACATAGTCATTATGTAAAAGAGCAATAACTCATTGGAAAAATGGGTAAAGGATATTGTATTAGGTAATGTGTATCAGCAATTTGGCACTATCTATAAAAATTACAAATATATATACTCTTTGATTCAATAATTTTTATGGGAATTATTTATAATAGCTATAATACCTATCATCCTATTAATAAAAATTCTATTAAATTATAGACAAGTATAGATGTGGAAATCATTTATCATAAGGTTAATCATTGCAGCATTGTTTGTAGGACCATTAAATTGAAAATAATGAAAATGATCATCAGTGGGAGAGTAGTTAGATAAACATCCCCACTGATGTCTTCAGTCTTTCTACCAACCTCAGTAGGGTGGGACTCGATTTGTCAGCCCTTAACTCCTCCCTGCCACTTCCCATTCCTCCTGCCTTCAGGGCAGATCTGTCAGACAGGGATTAGTCTCTGTGCTTCTGTCATCCTCATGACGACCTGGGAAGAGCACCTAGCTAGGGCATCCTACATTGCTCTGCTAAGCACAGCTGATGGGTGTAATTGTCTGAAGGGTGGAAAGAGTAGCTGAGACATTTAATTTTAGAAAATTAGACTAAAGCAGAAGAAAATAAAGCAGGTGAAGGTAGGAGGTTTTTACTTGTAGAATATTATAATGTGATGTAAGAAGAAATGATAATAAATCACAGAGAGCCTCCGAACCACCTACTTGCCACACTTCGGCTGAATTTTTCCCTTCTCAGAGCTCTAGGGTTGATGCCTTATTAACATCAGAGGGGATTTGATAACATGTCCTATTCAGTCCCGACTATTGAAATGAAAAGGATACCATGTAGAAAATGAAAAGTATGGAAAATGGAAATCAATTGCATTCTTTAATTTTAGTCATCCCATTCCTGGAGCATATTGAATACTACTTTGGGTTCTTTCATTGTTCAGGTTATTAATAACAAAGAGCCAGAGTATTTCATATTCCTAAAGAGTTTTTCATCTCAAAGGAGCCAATGTAATTCACTAATTCAGTTACCTGAACTACATTTGGTAATTATTTGAGGATCACTTCACCCAGGGGTGAATTTTGACGAGTTGTATGACACAGGCAACAGTCACTTCATTCTCTAGTTAGTGCAAGGGAAAAATGAATAGCTAATGGGGATGTCCTCCTAAAGGATTTTCCTAGTGAAAACTTCAGGGAGATGGATACTGAAAGAATGTAATTAATTGCCCAAAATTAATACCGCCAACCTTACTCAACATTTCCTGACCTCTTTCCTAGTGTAAGGGTGGAGAGGTGGCTAACCTCAGAACAGGGCTCACCTGTGAACAGGGGCACTTTATTGCTCTCTCATTTTACACCTCAGTAATTCTTTTCTTTTCTTCTTTTTTTTTTTTTTTGAGTGATTTTAAATGGTATTGCATTTATAATTGTTTCCCTGTGTTCACTTTTAGAATATAGAAATCCAATTGATTTTTTTTGTTGTTGTTACAATTGATTTTTATATATTGATCTTGTGTCAATGACCTTGTTAAACTCATTTAGTATGAGGCATATTTTTGTAGCTTCCTTGAGATTTTCTATGCAAACCACCATGGTAGATGCAAATAGAGACAGTTTTAGTTCTTCCTTTCTGTTCTGTCTGCCTTTTATTTCCTTTTCTTGTCTTATTGAGCAGGCAGAATCATGGGTGAATAGCAGCAGTGAAAGCAGACATTTTTGCAGCCGTAATTATGTTATTTTCTTGGGGAGACAGCATAAGATCCTCTATCATGAAGTGTAACATTAGTTGTAGTCTTTTAGGTAGATTTTCTTTGCTAAATTGAGGAAGTTCCCTACTATTCTTAGTTGTCTGAATGTTTTTTTTTTGTTTGTTTTCTTTTTTATTGTTGGGGATTCATTGAGGGTACAGGAAACCAGGTTACACTGATTTCATTTGTTAGGTAAAGTCCCTCTTACAATCGTGTTTTGCCCCCAAAAGGTGTGGCACACACCAAGACCCCACCCCTCTCTCTGCTCTTCCTTTCCCCACCCCTCCCTTATTCTTTCTCTCTCTGCTCTCCCCTTCCCCCACCCCCACCATGTTATTAATTGTCATTAATTATCCTCATACCAAAATACAGTACATGGGATTCATGCTTCTCCATTCTTGTGATGTTTTACTAAGAATAATGTGTTCCACTTCCATCCAACTTAATACAAAGGCTGTAAAGTCTCCATTTTTTTAATGGCTGAATAGTATTCCATAGTGTACATATACCACAGCTTGTTAATCCATTCCTGGTTTGGTGGGCATTTAGGCTGTTTCTACATTTTGGCGATTGTAAATTGAGCTACAATAAACAGTCTAGTGCAAGTGTCCTTTTGATAAAAGGATTTTTTTCCTTCTGGGTAGATACCCAGGAATGGGATTGCAGGATCAAATGGGAGATCTATCTTGAGTTCTTTGAGAGTTCTCCACACTTCCTTCCAAAAAGGTTGTATTAGTTTGCAGTCCCACCAGCAGTATAAAAGTGTTCCCTTCTTTCCACATCCATGCCAGCAACTGCAGTTTTGAGATTTTGTGATGTGGGCCATTCTCACTGGGGTGGTTATCTCAGGGTGTTATCTCAGGGTGGTTTTGGTTTGCATTTCTCTAATAATTAGGGATGATGAGAATTTTTTTATATGTTTGTTAGCCATTCATCTGTCTTTTTAAGAGAAGGTTCTATTCATGTCTCTTGCCCATTGATATATGGGATTGTTGGCTTTTTTCATGTGGATTAATTTGAGTTCTCTATAGATCCTAGTTATCAAGCTTTTGTCTGATTCAAAATCTGCAAATATCCTTTCCCATTGTGTAGGTTATCTATTTCCTTTGGTTGTTGTCTCTTTAGCTGTACAGAGCTTTTGTGTTTAATTAAGTTCCATTTGTTTATTTTTGTTGTTGTTGTAATTGCCATGGCAGTCTTCTTCATGAAGTCTTTCCCCAGGCCAATATCTTCCAGTGTTTTTCCTGTGCTTTCTTTCAGGATTTTTATTGTGTCATGCCTTAAATGTAAGTCCTTTATTCATCTTGAATTAGTTTTTGTGAGTGGAGAAAGGTGCGGGTCCAGTTTCAGTTTTTTATATGTGGATATCCAGTTCTCCCAGCACCATTTATTGAATAGGGAGTCTTTCCCCCCAAGGTATGTTCTTGATTGGTTTATTGAAGATTAGGTGGTTGTAAGATGTTAGTTTCATTTCCTGGTTTTCTATTTGATTCCAAATGTCTATGTCTCT